>JALPQI010005642.1:0-56069 GCA_025490895.1 Thaumatotibia leucotreta
ATTCACTACTTAGCACAGGTAGTTTTTTTTTAACTTACATATCGTCGTTGAGAATGCCAATTCCGATATGTGCACAATATCGGGAACTGCACAGTCTTAACGACGATATAAACAATACGAATGATATTAAACACTGCAAATGTTTAACATGGTGATTGAAGATAAATTATAACAAAAGTCATATCTTTACTTATGTCTATTGTGCATTCATGCTTAGCTCTCAGCTGCGTAGAGTATAAATGATCAAACCAGCAATCAATTGAGACTGTCAAACTAAGCAACAAAGTTCTAATTAACATCGATTGTTTATATAAGTCATTTCAGAAATAAAACATGTGATACCATATGCACCTATGGGTTAGACGTAACGTAATAGATGTATTTCATGAAAGTTATAGAGACAGTTTTAGTACATATAACAGTTTTTAGCCCAGATAATTCCAAAGGACTCCGGAAATAGGGTCCACCGACTTAACACAAGCAGTTTTACAAGCATGTACCGATATGTAAAGAAAATCCGAAATCGCAATAAAACCACCAGTGTAGTTTTCCACTTTGTTATCAGTAAACAAACAGTTCTCATGGCTCAGTTATGATTCCCACGGCTATATCCGCGCAGACGCATCGTGATTCGAAAACACTAGAAATTCTCGCACAAAACGTCCTAACTACCTTACTATTATATTGTACGTACGCCCTTTTATATTAGGAATAGGATCACACCTTTAAAGGTGCTACCCGGTTACGCATGATCATTATACGACTTTTATGGAGCTTCAGAAACGCGTATACACGATTTGACTAAACGCTTAGATCTTATATGACTTTCAATGCAGGTTATGAAGTGTAATATTTATTTATGTATGAACAAGTTTACAATAGTCGTTCAGCGAAAATGGGTAAATATGCAACCATAGTCCATAATAAATTATTAACTGCCTACGATTTTCTTTCGCTTAGGAATTCCAGAGCTATTTTATGTTACCAAGTACATGTTTGAATCAGATTGGGACGGCATAAGGTAATTCGATTTACTACTGTTTAGCACACTAATTAGGAAATCTTTTTTGCTTTTTTAAACAATGTGCAAAACTGATTTTTGTTCTCTTAAGAATGTAGCGAGTCAACAAATAAGATTTCAATTGTTATAATTCTCGATGATAACCGTGTCATAATTTTCATTTGGGTACCTAAATTTGTGAAAAAACTGATAATGGTCGGTCAGGTGGAAGGGAAGAGAGGTAGAGGAAGAGCGGCTACTCGGTGGATAGACGTAATTAAAGCCTCAACGAGATCCAGCACCCAGGCCTGTCTTCAAATGGCACAGAACAGGAAGACCTGGAGAAACGTAGTGAGAGACATAGACACGAAAAAACCGTGAATGGTAGTCACGACCCTCAGTAATGAGGATTCGACTGAGAAGAAGACCTAAAATTGTAATGGTCTAACTACAGTGTTTTCCTCATGCAAGGTAATGTTTCATTACGTGTATCACTCAGCACTCTCAGGAGGATACCCTATTCAGGTTCACCCCTCGGGGTTCACAAGTTCATACCCTTCCAAGGCTCATGATTCCACTTTTTGAACCACTTGTTAACCGCAGGTCCAAGATGAATTTGTTTGCTCAGGTCTCAATATTAGCAGTATTAGCACAAGGAGGTAAACAACAACTTCGCACCATTGTAAAACAAACATCTATAGAACTGTGCCACTTATTTATCATTCCTATTTGTGTCATATTACCATGAGAAGGAAGTTTCGACTCATGGAAGATAGTCTTTTGGTTTAGATTTCAAAGGTCTCGAATTTTGAAATTAGGGTCATTACTGAGAGATGATCTCCTACTGCTCAACGTCAATTGAAAATTATCAGATTAGTGGAATATCCACTTTACAGCATTTTACTAACGTACCTCAACTTACTTTATTACTTAATCTAACGCGCTCAACAATATCAGATGATCAATTTTTTATTAGTCTTTTCCTTTATCTTTGACGGGCGACCATATACACGGGGGTGGAGGTATTTAATCGGGTAGATACAAGGTACCTCCCTGTATATTAATCTGCCGTGCTTTAGTAAATCGCAAAATCCCCTCTTGGGCTCCCCTACTATTAGCTTTGCTTAGTTTGGGGTTGGTTTTATACACATAAGTACCTGCTATAGGTAGCTATAGTTTACAAGTGTACGATGGAGAATGAAAATTCAGTCGAATTGTGAACCTCCTCCTTTATTGTAGTCTGTTAAAAATAGGATGCAGACGTTACAATTATATCTGTTGGAAATCGATTCATATAATAGTCATATACGTATATCATTATACGTATGTGACAATTATATGAATTGATTTCCATAATGGCATCAAAAGAACTAGGATTGGTATATCATTATAACATACATATACGTATATGACTATTATATGAATCGATTTCCATAATAGCATCAAAAGAACTAGGATTGACATGGCTTAAAACCCGCAATCCTAATAAATGCTTACATTTTACGTGTAACAAAATACGAGTATGTATACAACATCGGTGTAACAAATATGGATAAATAGCTTGCAGAGATGGTTGTATTACTAATGTATTCATCCCTTTATAGTGTTATCGTTATGCAAACCAGAATCGTGCAACAATTTCGTTTAATCAACTCTGCTTTTGAACACATAGCTAGGAAAATTTGTTGCAAAAACATAAGTTACCTTTCCTTGTCGCGTTGATGTCTAATAATAAGGTAAGACTTTAACCAAGTATTTCACTAAGAAATTAATTTATTCAAAGTTACATACATGTTTGATGAGAAATGTTGGTAACTTTGTTTCATTGGCAGAATAAAATTGTTTGGATTCTCTGATAGGATCGTACAGTTTGTGATATAAAATATTTTGCATCACTTGGATGACGCTATGCATTTTTTTACAGAAAATATTTACTCTCCCTGTTGCATACCGTAAATATCATGTCTAATATACAGGATGAGCAATCAAAATGAGTGAGGAAAAATTAAAAACTACTTATATTATAAGAGATATATAATTTTGTTCCAAGTAATTATGGCGTCGAATTTAGTGACAAGTATCTAACACAACATAGTCGTAATAGTTACTTTGTCGTTTTAGTTGACAAAGGTTTACAAAATAGTACTGGAAAATAAACAAACCATGATTTGTATCCCCTAAGTGACATTTTAATTTTATACCTTTAGCCACGTGCCACGCCATGACATATTTACGGACTCGTTATTTTGTCACAATATTATGTTTGCCCGTATAAATAAACTGGTTTAATAACTCTTTGCGTACAAGTGCAACAACCCATTATTTAATTACTTGTACAGTTTGTTTGCTACAAAATTAAGTTATAAGTATAACCATGAATTTGATTGTATACGTTTTGGACCTATACGAGTTTGTACCTACTTGGTTTACGATTTGTGACACGCAACTAAATTAATATTACATGTGTCATGCAATTATTTCCACTTTATATTTACTGTACAGTTAAGGTATTATTGATCAGCACTTTAATGTCCATTAATTATGCGAACACTTCTAGAACTCAAGCGGAATCTTAAATAATTACACTTGTCATTAAAATTAGTGTTGTAATTCTAAATACCTACTTAAGTAAATAATTAAATACCTATCAATTAAGGCTTGTGATGTGGGTACCACGCGACGATATATATAATAGATAGATACAAATAGATACTTAAATACATAGACAGCAACGACCAAGGAGCAAATATTTGTGATAAATACTTAAATAAACACAAATAATGCCCTTGCCGGGATTCGAACCTTTAACCTCCAGCTTCGTAGGCAGGGTTACTACCAACTAGGCTACGGAGGCTGACTTAAGAGTCAACTATACTTTTAAGACACTGGTCCCACCGCGAGCTACTAAGCTATGTATTATATGTTTATAGCCGATACTTCATAGCTTATTAACTCGCGGTGAGACCAGTGCCTAAAGCTCTTAAACAAAGAAAAATACGTGCACGCATCAATGCTATACATCATTATCGTGAGGACAGCACAATAAAAATACCAATCAATCAAGAAGTACATATATCCAGGCATTCCCAGTATAAATTATACGCACCTCCGCTTCCCAGGATTTAATTACTTAACAAGGCAAGACAACCCAGGCAGCCTACGATCTGCAGATAGACTCGATAAAACACCACTTTGAGCGCGTATTTTAAAAGAAAAACTCAGCCACTTAGAACGTTTTAAAGGCGGGTCCGGGAAACAGCGGGTGTCGCAACTACTCCAAATATGGTGGACGAATTAGAGAAAAAGTTGCCAGCTTAAAATGTTATGGTTAAAGGAAATCATTTCAGACTGGAATAACGCATATTTACAACAATGTTGTGGAGACTTTTAGTTTCATTACTTAAAAATAACTAAATTAATTTGATGGTTAGTTTATCAGATTTTTATATTGAAATTATTTTGTGTAGGTAGGTACTTAGGGACATCGAAAGACAACGACAAACGGCTTTCATTTTCAAAACATACGGCCCTTCCAGAAAAACATCGTTATTAACGTTATTATATTAAAGTCTGGCAAACCAAGTTTACAGTGAAAAACGGCGAAATGTTTTCTTTAGACCGTTTTACAAAAAAAAACATTTTTCTAACTAATTTGTTTGACTGTAAAATTATAACTACTTAACTAATTACTAAAAATATAATTATATTGCATTGTTTTGCCGCCGTTTTCTACTGGCAAGCTGGTTTGACAGAGTACCTATAGTAAGAATTTATGTATACAAAGATTACAAAGTTTGTAAGAACAAACAAAATTTTAAATAATGGTGATGGATGAAAGTAGTTAATTGAAAGTGTCCATTTTGTCTGAAGTAATGGCCGTTATTAAAATATTTGTGACACGGCGCGTGGGAAACGCGGCGGTTAGTTCCACACTTGACCTTAGAATTCGTGCTTATTTTTTCTAATAGGTATTTTTTTGACACCTTACTGTAACTAACAGCAAGTAAGTATAGTTATTTATCCAGCAGTTACCCTGCTTCTGTGATTTAATCTAAAATTGTTGAAGTTATGCTTCTAACCAAATGTAGGAATAAAGTTTCAAATATCTATCAGTTTAATACAATCCCCCGTTGTTGCTAGGCATATAATTATAGAATGGAAATTGGACGATTTTTTTAAATGTTATTTGACTAAACAGTGCCAACTACCCTGCTGTAGCCGTGACATCGTCGTTACGTATAAAGAGGCGTTTCGCAATAGAAAACTATCCTAGGACCTTTTTCGAGTGTCAAAGAATCTCCATATCATTTTAACAAAATCGGTCCAGTGGTTTTAACTTGAAGAGGTACAAAAAGAGAGGTAGGTTCTTTCTAATTTTTTAAATAGATTGCAATCTAGTTTTTAGTAATACCTAATTACTTCGTGCGTTATGTGAAATATTTTATTTTGACAGCAGTCATCATCCCTTTTATCATAAACGACAAATTTAATTAATAATTGATTAGTATATCTGCAAGGGCTATGTTTTAAATAATTATACATCATGCATATTGTGACAAATATTTCACGCTACAAGCTATACCGATTGTTCACATAGCTACGTCCACATCCTATCCAGATGCTACAAATATAGAAAATACCGCTGACTTCTCTATTCAAACCTCACGAATATAACTTCAACTCGTTAATGTTGGCTTATAAATTTATAGTGCCAACTAAAATAGTTCGTGTAAGGCATTAGCATTCGCCTTTTATGTCTTTTAGTATGTCCGGGGGCAATTTTATTGGTCCTTATCGGTTCAGGCATGTGGCGTGATGCTCGCGTAGTTATTTGAATACGTGATGACATGAAAGTGCAAAGGTTTAGGGCTGTTCGATCGAGAAATGAGAAGGTAATGATAACTACATTCTCGTTATTGGCTACACGAATAAAATAGACTGTCTTCGTGCGAATACAACTGCATTTTTATGGATTGTATTTTATATGCGGACAGAAGAAAATGTACTGCTGTAATTTAATAATCGTCGTTTAATAAAAGTCATATTTTTAGAAAACTTTACATATAGGTACATACTACTATTACTACTATACAATCAATATGCAATACATTTGTAAAGTAAGAACAAGAACTACAAACCAAGACTTGTTATTTGTTGGCGTCTTAGTCGAACCAATTTTACCGAGTCTGCAATATTTGTAAGAAAACACTTTAACAGAATAATATGCTCTTACTATTTGTATAAGGTAACTACTGGTGTGGTTATAGTGTTTTCATTTAATAGTTCATTGGGATTTCCCCACTTATATGATTCAGTAGGTACTTTTAAATATTAGCTATCTAGATTTTATACATATACCAAAGAAAACATTCCGATGTTTACCAACGCTGGAGGTGAGATGTGAAATGGGATTGAAGTATTTGAACCCACGTCCTCAGCTTTCGCGGCTGATGCCTTAACCACTCGGCCACTCCAGCTTAGCGGACACCGATCGAATTTCTCGGGTAGGTAAGCTTAAAAAAATCAGGGCAAATTCACACCTTATTCTGTTAAAAATAAGGTGGTTTCTCCTTCTGAATTGACTAGACATGTTCTTTCCGTAGACCCTTCATATGTAATTATAAGGCTAGGCGCCTTTGACCATACTCTAGATTCAAGTTTATCCAAATCCCTTTCGGCATTCTGGGTCGCGATTTATAAAGTGACAATTTTGCTGTTTGTCTCTCTTTCTAGCCAACATGTGCGTTGCGTGCGTTAGAGAGGCAAACAGCGAAATTGTAAAATGTAACTTTATAAAACGCGACCCTGGTAGTAGCTAGAGTAATATGTAGCTGCCATCCATTTTGAGGAACAACTCAAATATTTTTCGAGTTGTATTTTTTAAGTACTAGTATAAGTAGTAGTGTTACCTATACTGTATATTAATTTTAATATTAGATGTTATATACCAAATACAAATGCCGAAGTTTACCAAATACCAGTACTCTTGTGATTTGTTTTCGTTGTGGTATCATGAATATTTTATAATGAAGTTCTGCATAGTCATCATCGACCTTTGTAAAGTGGAATATTGCAAGTTGTAGCATGGAAACCGAAGTTCTACACGTACTTTGTACCGGCTTCGACACCGCAATCTCTCCAAGAAGATATTATATTCTATTTCGAGTACCGTCATATATATTTCAATTGAAAGCTACCGACGCTATTAAGTCCGAAGCGATTCAAAGTTCGTGACGTCTTGTAAAAGGAAATTGTGTAGTTACACCTACATTTAGAGTGGATCTCAATTATGATCGAATCATGCACAGTCATACCACCATTCAGTGTACCGTTACTGCAATGACAGTCGGCCAATAGGCGTCCGTACTTTCTCGTTCCCAAGTCACGGCCAACTAGAAAAAAAAGAAAAATTGTGGCCAGGATTTTGACCGTCTAGCTATGTTGCTATTTAAAAAAACAAGCAAACTGTCTGTTCAGGTCAATGACATACTTTTCTGGATGAATTATTCATATGAATACGTAAAGAATTTGAAAAACTCTTTGCACCGTAATCTTGGCCGTAATTATAATTCCTAGAGTGACTTTTGTGGAGGTCTCAAAATATTTCCACGCAACGCAATTATATATTCATTACCGTTGTGCCCGCGGAAGACATTTTCGGTTATTAAGGACAAGCCAAGCTTTTTGGATGAAGGTGCCTGGAGACGTCGGCTCTAGGCTACGAAACAATTTACAATTCGAAGGAGATGAATTACTACATGAAGTTTAGCCGACAAGAGATGATAAATATTATGACAAATTGCAGTGGCCGGTAATGTATTCACATCGCTAAGCATCTAACTTTGACGAGGTTTGTTTTTCAGCCCGATCAATGACCGGACGGCATTATGAAAAACACGCAAGTTTAATAAATTATCGTGTATGTAATATATTTGGCTTGTATATTTTATTACCTACATAAATGCCTTCTTAATACTTGTGACTACTTTTTAAAAACTCATATCTGGTTCATTACACTAAGAGAAAAATTCTTTGAATAGCAGAATGAAATATGTATTATGCGTTTTTTTCAAAGTAGTGACGATATATATAAATATGTATATGTATTAATTTACGAGTACATAGTGTATTTGGTACGAATCACTGAACCAAGATTTGAATACGACTCAACGGAGCCATTTTTAAAAACCTCGGTGCAAAGAATGGCTTCTATATTTTGTACGGAGCTCCGTCCAGCCCGACATTCCCACGTTTTCAGTGCAGGCTGTATGCTAATTGGCGGCCACAATAGATGTTATCCGTACGTCTTCTCTCATAATTGCCTTAATAAGCAGAGTACAATCATAATCAAACAGAATTACTAGCGGATTGAAACTGTGCTTTTTATTCGGCCATTGAAATATGGCCGCTGGACGTGTGATTGCCAATCAGTCTTCATATTATATAGCGTTACTCGACTCGTAGTGAATGATTTACAATGCTTGTTTAATTGTTTCCATAGTGTTACGCTGGTAACGTGACTTGCGTTTATTTTTAATCGTTTTATCAATAGACACGTTCTCAGCGTTAAAAAATCGTCTGTTGTCGATGTCATACGATTCAACCCGACTCCTGTAAAAAACTCCTTAGGTACGTTTATTTTGTATAGCCAATATGAACCTTGATAATTCAACGTAGATAAAACACTTACCAAGTGTTTGTTTGAGATACTTGATATTCGAATTTCAAAATATAATGTACTGATGACATGGCAGTATGGCTTAGTGCTTTTGCCTGTCCACAAGGACTAAAATTATAAAAAAAGTACTGATGACATCTATCTAGTGATGAGCATAGACAAACCGGAGGCTTCGCGGAAGAGCGGTGAACGACCCGGCGCCCCCCGCACCGCCTAATTATCCTTCCCTTCCCCGGCGGCGTCGGCCGTTGCGGTTTTGGTACATTTTCAAAGCATTAGAACGCTTTATTACTTTTTTAAAGAAACTTAACTCTAAATTACGTCTGAGAACTTTTAGTGTCACACGGCAGTCAAAATGTAGTGTAATGTTTTTTAATCGTATTTTTAATTCTAATGCGGAATGCGCTAAATACGTTGCATGCGCGTCAGCTAACCAAGCGTTTACAATACAGGAACGCGTTCTTCCCATGGTACCCGTGAGAAAGATTTCTATCCTCGTCCGCTATTCATTTTTGTGCAAAAACCCGGGCTCATTCGGAAGCGCCCATGGAAAGGTCACACGAGAACTTGCAGTTTTTGAATTAAGAAAAAAAAAGGGCACGAATTCATCGGATGCAATGCGAGCACGCCATCGTCAGCCTGGGTTCCATTTTCGAAATTTATATTTTATTTTTATTCCATACTAAAATGTAGCCAGTAATGGGTACCTACAGCACCTAATCGTTTTTTTTAAATACTGGGATGTTTTTCCTATTGCCACTTTGCTAGTTGCAGATTACACATTTAAATTTTTAGCTGCAAAATTCGAAGTCGTTTCAATTTATTGAATCTGAATTCACAGATTTATAGTAGGTAGGTATCTAAATCATTGCTGGGTAGGAAGAACAGTTATAGTTTTGTGCATTTTGCGGTATCAGCGTTGATCGGTTCTCATTACGCCCCGGGACAATGCTTTCATAGCAAAGGATTTATGAACAATCGGTACCGCACGCTGTGCATTATAAAGGAAGCGCTTTGTAATATCACAATTTGTTAGGCAAAATACGTATTGTTTGCTTGTATCATGTTTGTTGGTTATTGTTTGGTGTCACATTCGATTAACAATATTGCATGAAATTTGAATATCTTGGCAATAAACATTTGTAACATACCAGCCTACTCTTTTATTCATCTTGGTAGTGGTAACAAAAATAAGAATTAAAGACTGTAAGATTTCTGAGACAAAATATTAAAAACCTTTTAGAAAGCGAACCCTGCCAAGGAGCACACCAATCACACGATATTAGGTAGTCCGTTATGATGATAACAATATTATAATATCTAACTTGTTTCTTTATTTTGTTACAGATTATGCAAGTTCTATCGCACAGGCATAGATACATGAAGTGACAATGGATTTTAAATTTAAACGGGTGAGTAAAAAACATGATCTTATTATAATTCCTACCACATTTAATTTTATTTAAAGAACCACTGCGTTATCTTAATGGACCGAATGCGGGCTCGTAATTTAGCTTCTTTCGTTTTTTTGTTAAATTTTTTGCACTAAAACGGTAAGGTAGATGTTTTACTAAAATTCTGGAAGCAAAAACATATCGTATTTTATTGATATAATATTCAAATCTCTAATTATTAAAACCAATCAAGCTACATTTTATACTTGAAACATTCGTAAAGCCATAGACAAATATTATCAACAATAAAACTCCCATTACTGAACAAGTTTATTTAGTTTCTATCACTTTTTTATAAAAATCCGGTTGCTATTTTTACTATCACAGTATATTTTGAAAATAATGTCTAGTAAAACGAGGAACATGGTAATTGCCATGACGTCCACAATCGCAGGTAGGTACGTTTCTAGCTGTCACGCAACGATGCCCGCCCCTACTCCGACGCTCTTCACACGCCTCCTAACTTCGTGCTCATTTCCAATCCGCTCCTACATCGCTGCAGTCATTCGTCGGTGACACTGTGTAGTGCTAACATGTGCCGCAATGGATAGTGAAATAATCAAAACTGACATAGGAACTTGAAGTGATAAAGAGGTGCAGTGTTAAGTTAGCGAAGTCCAAGGTCCTCGGAGTGTATTTTAGGTTAGTGAAATAGGAATAAATTACAGAATAATATTGTGTAATATAGGGTGAAGGCACCAATCATGGACATGTTAAGGTCGCTGATTTGTTATTTTTTTGTTTACGGGCACCTTTTTTTAATAATGTAAACTATGGATATTGTTTTTGACAAAGAAAAATAGAACAAACATTTAAATAGGGCAAACATATCAAAAAATTATGTGCTATTTGTAAAAAAATAGTTTTTTTGGAGACTGTTTAAAACACCAGTAATGTACAACACAAACTCAGTAATGGGCCACCATTTATGGACAGTACCAGTTATGGACACCCATTTACTGACATGTTATCACCATTAATAGACATCCATTGTTGGACAGTGTAATGTTTGTGAAATTAAAATACAGATAAATATATCTCAAATCAGTTTTATTCGTATAATTATTCACATTTTAGCCTGACCTATTTGCTCGGGTGTACAATTTTTCTTTGGCGGCATCTAAGATAAAATATAGAACACCAATTATGGACACCTTCAAATATCCAGTCTTGGACACGTTGTCCATTATTGGAAAATAAATACCAATCTCAAAACCATTTACGTAGTTTTATTTAGCACCACAAAAGAAATAATTAAATTCGATAAAATAAAAAAAAATTAAAAACAATAACTTTGGACACGTGTCCATTATAAGATTTCATGACATATAAAAACCAGTAATGAACAACGTCAAACAAAAAAAGAGAGACCTCGCATTGGCATACTACAATTATCTCATTTGCCCCTTCATTCCATTGTATTCTTTAAAATAATAACACATATTCATATACCATAACACTAACAAGACAAAATGTAAAAATATCTACTTACCTCCTTAACGATTTTGGTAATGAAACTGTATTTTAAAAGTAATACGCCGAGCAGCTACATTTCACTCGGCCACCATTTTGAAAGGAAACGGCCGATTCATGTGACGTTGTCATTATGACAGCTTAAGGGTCTATGGGCTATGGCTAAGTGTTGTTTGTTGAAAAATTAAGTAACGTTTGCTTAATATTTTGAGTAACAGAAAAATATGTCCATAACTGGTTCAATGTCCATGACTGGTGCCATCACCCTACGATACGATCATTTATTCATAAAAATATTATTTTTACATGTCAAGTTCTTAAGTTCTTAATTACATAATTTTTCCTTATAATAATTGTACATGATTGTCAATAAATACTTAAAAAAAAACCGAAGAGTATACACACAGGTAGGTACATGTTCGATTTTCGGTTGCAAGCCAGTTGTCCGAATCTGTAGGTATTGCGAGTTAATACCCTAATACCCACACGCATACACACAATTATATACATTTACACAATGCATATATATATATATATATATATATATATATATATATATATATATATATAATATCTACTACTTATTATTTTTGACATATCATAGTTTTCTGTTAGCGCACAATGTATTTCGCTGTTCTTTTAAGTTTTCAAAACGCTTGATTCTCATTTTTATCGTAGAACTTAAATCAGCGTGAATGTGCGTGATATAAATATTTCAATAACAAATTACTTAGGTACGTACCTACGATTTAATCGGATCAAGTAGAAATATGTTTGGAATTGTAAAAAATACCTACTACAATCAAATAATTTCACAAAAGTGCTTGCGTATTCATAAGCACATTTTAATGTTCCGTCCAAAGTTCATTGGAACTGAAGCGTCAGTATTAGCGGTATAGGTATAATTTGCGAACCTACTTTAAATTACTATTTAGCATTTATTTATACTTTGATTTGCAATGTTAATTTAAATTAACTGAAATAAGTAGGTACATTTTAAATGAGGTTTTTGCTTCTAATTATATTTTTTATCTAATGTTAATAGAGATACCTATATATTTTCCAGTGGTTTGGACTGTTCGAAAAATAACCATAAATTTTAAGAAAATTACCTGTCCATAAAAGTAGTAGTTTTAGTTAATAAACTAAACTAATCAATAATTTATGCTTACAATCCATAGCCGAGCCAAATTCTGGCTTAAAAATAACTTTACCTTACAGTTTTTAACCTAGTGTTGACATTTACATTTTTTGTATAGAAAATACAAATTAACATAGTAAATAACCCCGGTTGTAGTTGTTCAGAGTTATTTTTTTTGTTGCATTGGGTATTTGTTTCCATATCGTAGCTGGTAAATAAAATACCTCATTCTAAATCATACTAACAATAACTTGTCAACTATTTTTATTAACCTATTTAAAACATATGAATTGGTCACAAGTGGAACGAATCATAATATAAAATTTATAATGTATCAGAGAGAAGTTAATAAGGAAAGATTAAAAGTAAATTAATAATGGCGCCCAAAGCCTCGACTCGACATTCGATATTTGAATTCCGGTCTCGCGTCGGGGTCGATGTCTTTGTAATCGAAAAAAAGTCGATTGTCTATGGTTGGATATTTGTTTGAAGAGTTTTATTGCTAATTGTCGATCATTACTTGATTAGCCATGTGGTATTTAAGGATAATTTGTAGGTATCTTCATTTAGTATAAAATTACCGGTTTACTTAGCTTGATACGAGTACCTACCTACATATCTATTATTTTTGTATTTTTAATATATTAAGTAGCTGTCTACATAGAACAATTTAGAAGAAGTCGTAAGTAATAATTAACTATGCACTTAATTCGCTTTTCATGTAGTAGGTACTAAAGAAAATAAGATACGAAACGTTTTACTGATTTTAAATTCGATTATCTAGGTAACTACCAAAAAGACGGTAATCTAGCGTTTACAAACCAACGTTTTTGGTGCGGAAGGCCACCCAACAAATTATTTAATAATTAAAGTTTCGGTTTTTGTGAAAACCACGTACCTACCTAAACCGGTAACAAATCGGTATTTTTAAGCCTTGTTTTTACAATTTAACAATCGGTTTTATTCCCTAAAGCAATACCACATGACAGCGGTGTTAAAATTACTTTCTTACGCACCCAGTTGGTATCAAAGTGCATTTATGAATTTTAATTAGACACTTCCCTTACATTTTCTTAAATTCAAATTAACGTTTATGGGTTAGAAGTGTGTGGTATAACGTTAAACATTTATTTTATTATGCCAAAAGCGATCGCGATTTGAGTAATTCCAATAATTTTACTACCGCGATACATGCATATACTTCCGCGATTTTACCTTTATGGTGCTTTTACACGGGCTGTTATACGTTATATATTTCTATACCGTTATAAAACAAGGACAGTTTAGTTTGGTAATACATTTTGGAACTAAAATACGACGATAAATTCAAATTTTCCTTGGGCGGAAAATCTTCGGGCAGTCTTTGAATTTTCCGCCTTTTTTTATTTACAAGTTAGTTTACCATACTATACTAGTTATTATTGCTATATGAGGATCTTAAAAATTATATATTTGTTTAATATTACGCACGGTGTAACACGAGGAAGACGAATAATTTTAACATTTATTCTGGAGGTTGTAGGAAGCAAAAACTAGGTTAATTTTTACAACCTCAATAATACTTTGTTATTTGAGTTATTTCGTATACATACATACCAGACATAATAGCTAGTATACATAGGATATCCTTAGGCGATAGCAAGCGCGTACGCAGTGTATCTCGCTCTGGCACATTGTTCTGAGCGAGATGCCTAGACTAAGATTACTTGGCAAAATAATCCATCAGATATTTAATAACGGCCAGAGTGTTCACAAATTTCTGAACAACATAGGCATATTGTGATGGCGGAGTGTATGTCCAGATGTTTTTGATTACTGTAGCCGCTCCCATATATCTGGGTGCTTAGACAAGTTGCCAATCGCTTACGCTTAATCGTCAATCGTAAACGAAAGGCAGCTAACTGTCTTTGTTGCACTAATATGATAGAGCAACGGAGAGGGAAAACTACGATACGCTTCTAAGCGTTAGCGATTGGCAACTTGGCTAAGTATCCTGATGGTGACTATAAAAGAGTGTTATCTAAGTTTGTAAAAAAAACCCATATTATTTAGTATTTATTTATGTGTATCGCTGTAGATATTATAACTATAATTTCATAAATTCAGTTTTACTTGTCATCCTAAATTCACTGTTCTTTTTGTTTTTTTTTTTATGATTTTCGCTGTTGTGTTTTTTGTTAATATCACTGATCGACACTTTATCACATGTATAACTGTCCACTTTGGTATAGATCCGACCACATTTTGGTATAATAATTCGTGGATAATGTAGTAGGCGATACATTTATTAATTTTGTATGCAAAATATGTTACATATTTTGTATGGCTGTTTGTTATCCCTAAAATAATAAATATAAACTAAAATAATTAAACGGTATTTAGAGCTCGCGTGTACCTATTTAACACAACAACGCGACATGTTGATGTTTGATTATTATATTTATAGCTGTTATGTCTCATGAAACATCAAATTCAATTGCTGTAGATATTATTTCAACCAGTTAAAAGGTACAGGAGCAAACGGTTCAAAAGTCCAATTTCTTTTAATATCATTTTTATTACTCAAATATTCAGTTGAAGCAAGCCCGCTGTCAGTACAATGCGTACTAAATATTATAACATTGAAATTTACAGTTTCTTAATAGCGATGTTAAAACGTTGTTGCTTTAAAATATGTATAGGCGTCATATATTTTGGATTTTATGGTTTATCGAAGGATAATAACAGTATAGCCGGCAAGACAATATTAAGTGCTTTTAAACTGCTGTTTGGATGATATTACAGACATAAATTTACTCTTAACAGACGAAGACATTTACACGACACTAGCTAGAAAGCCCCCCCCTTTGTTCTTCAAAAATAGCAGTAATGATTTGTAATATTGCACTATAAAATGATTTTCAGTGTCAATATTAGAATAATTCTCATCTGAATGAAGTACCTACAATAAATATAAGGGCCGCGGCAAAGAGTACGATTTTGTACCGTTTGGCGTAGAAAGAAACTTTAGGTTCATGGGACCCCAGCGCACGATAATTGTTTGCTGAGATCACGAAACGTCTGGTTGACGTAACTACAGACGAAGAGCTGGCGACTTCCTCGCACAACGCATCAGTATTGCGATACAGCGAGGAAATGCCGCCAGCATCCTCGGTACAATGCCACAAGGGCTAATCTTAGATATAGGTTAGGTTAAGTAAATTAGTTCGATTTAATGATGATGATGATGAAAAATAGTTGAAAAAAAAAATCACGTTATTATATTTTTCGTTAGTAGGTTACAATTAGAGTTGGGCAAAAGTAATTTGATTATTTCTGTAAATTACATTTGTATTGTGGTCTAGCGGTAAATCGCACGACTGCTACGCAGCGGTCGTGGTTTCGATTCGATCCCCGGCTCGCACCAATGAGTTTTTCAAAAGCTTATGTACGAAATATTCTTTGATATTCACAAGTGCTTTACGGTGAAGGAAAACATCGAAAGGAAACCTGCATACACCTGCGAAGAAATTCAAGGGTGTATGTGAAGTCCCCAACAAGTACTGGGCCAGAGTTGCGACCACGCAAAATAGGCACGTTTGATGTCGAGTTGCAGAAAATATGGCCAGAATACAATACAATACATTTGTATATGTGCTTTGTAATCTATATTAAAAAGCAATCTGATTAATTTCTGCCCAACACTGGTTTCAATAAAATATCGAAATGGACCTGTTTAATAGGGTGCTTCTTATTTTTGCAATTTTGTAGGATGTTCGCACCAATAAAGGAGCTCTTTGCTCTCCCGATTACAATTTTCTATGGGGCACCCTCTCATTTTGTTATTTGATAAGTAAACCATAGTTTTTTTTCAATTATTATAAACAAAAATTAGGAGTTGCTACCGAAGTACGAAGTTCAAGAAAGGCAAAATTATTAGTCGTTTTTTTTATTACTTCGGTTTATTGCTAAATCTGCGAACTAAACCTAGTGATTCTAGTTAGTGGAAATGATTTAGTGTTGCCATAATGCGGAAAATAAAAATCTACTATTTTTATGGGGTTATTCCCACCTGTTACCACCAACTTGACACCAGTGGTAACAACTGGGAATTTTTTTCCCACCTGTTACCACTGGGAACAACTGGGAATTAAAATTCCCAACTGTTACCACTAAACTAATTGGTGGTAACTACTGGGAATTCTTTTTCCCAGTAGTTACCACTAAGTTAATATTTAGTAGTCCTATTGCAATAGGATACCTAGTAGCCATAAATTTTGTTATACAATGGTAACAATTTCCAGAGACTATAATTATTATAAAATGTTATACTACAAATAAAGACGAACTACATTGATTTTTTATTAAAAACAAGAATATTTCAATATTTCATTTTTCGTGTAAGTACCTAAAACCTTGTAGTAGTTATAATAATCTTAAAAAAGGATTGAGATTCGTAATCAGTTAAAACAACACGTTGAAAAATGAAAGTTATCCCTTCTACGAGCCGGTCACCCGTCATCCCTTTTTACCTGCCCCTGTGATAATCAAGTCAGTAGTTCTTAATATTTTTGGTTCAGATTCAGAGTAGGTAATACTGACAACATATTTTTAAAAAAAGTTTAAAGAATATTTTCAAAATGTATTCATTTTTAGTAAAATTCGATGGTTAATAAGATATTTTATAAATAAAGCAACATTCATAAAATTAGCTCCTTATAATAACTGGCAAAGTATTTTGTGTATATTCTATTAAAAACAAGCACATTACTAGTAAGGTACTTGGTGGTAACAACTGGGATTTACTTTTCCCAGTAGTTACCACTAAAGTGATTGGTGGTAACTACTGGGAATTCTTTTTCCCAGTAGTTACCACCAAGTACTCTGGTGGTAACAGGTGGGAAAAAAATTCCCAGTTGTTACCACTGGTGTCAAGTTGGTGGTAACAGGTAGGAATAACCCCTCAAATCAGTAGGTAAGTAGTAACAGTACTATGTTTATACATAAATTTAAAAATTAGGTGTAATATAAGCACTAAAGCAAAAAAAAAACAAATATTACTAAAATCTACTAGGCAGTACTTGGTTTCGGACACATAGCAATTTCCCCCTAATTTACTTAAACTAGTTTTATTATCAGTTTTTTTTTACACCTTTACTCTGTTCGACCTGAGTTTGTATGGAGTCCGGTGTATAGAGACGTTCATAAAAACGTGTTAATAATATATTTCGAACAAACTTTAGCAATATCATACCATTAAACAAATAAATTTAGTATTCCTAGTTTTTCATTCAGACCACTTCAGCTATTAGTTGTACCACGTCAATAAATTAAGCTTAATTATACTTTAAATGGTATTTTCGCATGTTTATGGTAAATGCGTCAGTTGTTCAAGTAATAAATCTTGGCGCAATTATAGTAAAAACTATTTTACTGCTTGCAGTAAAGGATTTAAATAGTTGTGGCGTTGGAAAGTAAATTATAAGGTTTATCATGAAATTAACTAGCTATTTAATTTACGCGTATTTAATGTATAGGTACTATCATTAACGCGGACTTACTTTTTATCCATCCCGCTCGTACTTGCGTATTGGTGCGAGCGAGCCAGATAGGTACGCGCGCTTTGAAAACGAGGTGGCAGCTCATGGTAAGGCGTACCCATTTGATTGACTTCTCCAAGATCCGATCATTAAATTAGACCAGGACTTGGCGCCTACGAAACCATCTCGGCGTTATACATGTTCATTAAAAAAATCAGTTCACGATTTTCGGAGAAATCGAGTTAAGATCGATTTATACCAAACGAGCGAATGCTCATTCTATCCCCACTCTACGATTCGTTACGATTCGTTCGTTACGCAAAACGTAATTCGTTGAAATTCGTTGATTTCGTATGCGGCCACGACATTGGCCTAAGGCGACCGGCTTAGCGGAAAACCATACGTGCGAGAGGGAGTACCCATATCGGCATCCCGCTCCAACTCATGGATTCGCTCGCCGCTGATCGCCTTAGACCTATGTCGTGGCCGGACCTGTAGAGTGGGGGATAAAATGAGCAATCGCTCGTTTAGTTTAAATCCACCTTGACAAGAATAGAATAAAAAACCGTAATGCCTATAAACTCCAGCCTGGCTGGGAAGGTATGTAAGTACCTATACCTACGGATAATAATAGATATAATAATTTTCTATTTCTTCTCAATAGTCTCTACACGCCTGTTGGGGCCGATTTACGGATATATTGATGTGCCCGTGAATGGGTTGCAGCAGGTGTACAACACAGCAAATTTCTCCAAAGGACCTCTACGTGTTGGATCTATATCCTCGCGCAAGCTTATCAAAAAATTTGTAAGCCCGTGATTCTCAAGGACATATAATAAAAAACCTAACTTAGAAAGTTGTGAAATAAAATATAATTAAACGGTTAAACTCACATATATTTAGCCAATACGCGTGACATGTTTCGGAGAGCCTAGGTCTTCATTATCTGGCACTGAGCCCGCGTTCACGCCAAGCGACTCGCGAGCGCGACGCGTACTGCTTTGGCTCAGCTATGCTATTCTCTCATTCACACATTCGACGCTGCGTTCGTCAACGAGCTCGACGTTGAGACAGCCTTGTCTAAAATCCTAGCTGTTTGATTTGACATTAGGAATAGAGGCTGTGAGCGAGGTTGTGGGCGAGTTCGTCGCTGTTTTTCGTTAGAGAATACGAAGTTCGTACATTAAACGTCAAACTCTCGACACAGTTTAGTTCCAGCTCACGCCGCATTCGTCGCCGAGCACTAGTGTCGTTTAAAGTACATTAGTGAATACCATTTTTAGGCTCGACGCTGCCACAGTGCTGACACAGCGCTGACAGCAAGGTGGTTTCCTTAGTGAATAACACTGCTGTGCTAGATAATGAAGACCTGAGAGAGATTATTATTTGTCACGAAAGTTTAAATTCACTTATACAAATAATGTAAAAATCATGTTTACCCTCATTAGTGCCCGTGCAAAGGTCTCGCAAATTCCGTTAGTCGTTAACCGGCACGTGCGCCGGCGCAGCACATGTGCTTGCGCACCTGCGCGCCAACTGCTCGCGCCATTTTGAACCCCTTTCTGTACGATCCCCTATGCGGGGATCATTTTTTGTCGATTAATTACAACACCTGGGCGAGCGAGCATCGGTCGATAACTTAGGGACGCGCGTTTTCCCAACGATAAGATCTTATCGTTTTTCAGTTTTGTCACCTTTAGCTCCTAGCATTATCATCACATCGTTAGCCTATAAGTCCACTGCTGGAGGAAGGCCTCTCCTTTTTAACTATGCGTATATACACATTAGGAGGTAAATACCTATAATCGCCACGCTTGGCAAGTGGATTAGCGATCGCAGTAATGTGTCCACTATGATATCACTGCCCATCATTAATCTTCTATCAAAGAATGCTCAATGACGCTTCAATCCATTAGCTCCTAGCATTTTTCCGGAAATCGTTAGAGTTTTCTGAAGTCCCCGAAAGAAAAATTGGTACAGAGGCTCTACCGGGAACCACAAACGAAGTATTGCCTCTCTGTCGCACTAGTGAATTCGTACATAACTGTGACAGGGAGGACACCAGTAGTAGTTGCCACCAGATATGTCGGGGCGCTTAGCGGATCACAAAAATTTTACAGAAAAATTGCAAAACTGTGGGAAATGTGGGGACATGTTCTTTACTGTTATGTACTAAGGTATTGATGGTTTTGTAGGTTAGGTGCTACGTGCTACCAATTAGATACACAGTTTTATTTAGTTCATATCTTGGAGAGCAATCCAATCATAATCGACTTATCGATAGTTTGCATCGACATTCGATACACCCCTACTCTGTGTTGTCCCATTACATCTGTAAGATTAAATAAACTAAAAAAAGCCATGCATAAATATTTTTTTACTGCGCCTCCATATTATCTAGATCGAATTTATGCAATCTGTGAGCGAATATACATCTAGAGTCTCGTTTAACGGATAGTTTTTTTAATACGTATTTGCGAATTTACACATAGAATCACGTAGGAACATTAGGGTGGATTTAGACCAAACGGACGAATGCTCATTCTGTCTACGAAATGAACGAATTTCGACGAATCACGTTTTGTGTAACGAACGAATTAGGTTTCAATTAGTTAAATGTATGTACAGTAAAGGAATAGTTCGTACTATTTCGGACTTTGTCACAGTGACAATCAATCTGAAAAGTGATAACAATCTAATATGATTTCTACTATGACAAAGTACGAAATGGTACATCAATTTTCTTAAATCAATTTCCTTGATCAAAACCATCGCACCCAATTTAAATGGAACGTCAATGATGCTCTATGAGCAAATAGCTAATAAGGTTTCAAAATGTTTAACTACCAAATGTTTGTTTCAGATAAAATGGACGCGTACTTAACTAGTAAGTAGATATGCAAATAAAGGTCTGATTACACGAGGCCTGACGACTGTGACGTGAGCAAATATCATAGCTTACCCAACCTCGGACTTACCGCAATCAATTCATAGAAATGTCACCTTTCTTTCTTTGAAAATACGGCTGTTTTTTCGATCAAGTAAGTGTTGTAGATACGAGGTTACGTAAAGTATAGCGGCGATTCATCGTGACCCGACGTCACAGAATAATGTCAGGATCTCAGGATTATGACATGCACACGATTCTGAAGAAGATTTTCAATGGGTGAGTCATTTTGAAGTTAGGGTCACTTATTAGGGTCAATCACTTTTTTTATGTCACTCGTTGAATGGGTTAACCTTAAAATCACAGTTTAATGGCATTAAATTAAAATTGACAAAACTTTGACTTTTTGACAGTTATGTGGCCCTTCCAAGATCCATCCACTAATCGTAATAATAGAACTTGCAGGACACTTTCTTCTAGCAAACTTTTCATCTGTTGTCCTCTGAGTGACGTGACAGAATAAAAAGAAAGTGATAGACCCTTAGATTTATAATGAATTAATTACTAAGAATAGCGGGTCCTCAAGGTGCATTTAGGCCAAATGAGCATTCGCTCATTCTATCCCCCACTCTACGAATTCAACGAATTTCGACGAATCACTTTTTGTGTAATTGGAATTTCGTATAGTGGGGGATAGAATGAGCGAATGCTCGTTTGGTCTAAATGGACCTTCAGGTGCCGGACAGATTGAACGATTTTCACCTAAAAATAAAAATCGCCACATTTATTAATACATTATTAACCTTTTCACCGCCGTAGTGTGATAATATCAGGCAATAAATTAAATATCCACCTCACATCGCCGGAGTCCGATAAATAAGACAAAGGGCTTATCTTTTATAACCTAAACATTAGTCTCATTAAAATGGAAGCTCTATGACTTTGCAAGTATCGGTAACGTTAGGTTTTACTCGACATGTAGCAGGCCATCGCGTTCGCTCCAATGTCCGTGCGCGATAGAACATTACGTATCGAGTAAATCCTAACGTATCCTTTACTTTCCAACTCATGTACTACAGGCTATCGTGCTCACTCTAATTTATCAGTACGAGCGCGATAGAATGACTTACGTATCGAGTAAAACCACGTATCATTTACTTTCCAAGTCATGGTACGACTACAGTATTTTATATCAGTCGACATGTTATATTATGTTATATGACATAAGTACAAAATCACAAATCGCATGACTCATGCGAACCGCGACACGACATAAAGTGATAGAAAGCTGTAATGAATATGGAAAGACTTATAAACCGCTTAAATGCAATAAAAGTTAAATATGATTATAATATTTAACTTTTATTGCATTTAAGCGGTTTATAAGTCAATTTGAGTTACAGAGCCATAAAAGCAGAGATATGATAGCCGTGTAGAATTAAGCTATATTCATTATCTTTACTTGACTTGATTTAGGATCCTATTTCTTCTAAATTAATTTTATTTATCTAATAAGTACATATGATTAGTTAATAGGCAAAATAATAACTTATAGCCGGGTCAGCAGTTTATCTTATAAATGCAGGAAATGTATAAAATTGGTTTTGATATTTTACTGCAATGTGCACCTGAACATATATTACGCACTTTTATATGAAAAGCACGCGTATCGTGCTGTTTTTCAATACAATTTAAATTAAAATGACGCCCCTATGAATAAAAAGGAACTATTTTTATTAGCGACGGGGAACGATTTTTGTAGCATATTTATTACTTTCTGCGTTTCATAAGGAATGTGAAATTGAATACCGTATTATCCAGCAAGGCAGCTTTCATACAAGTAATACAATTGATGGATTAGTGATGTCATACTTTTCTGAGAATATAAATCGCATAGATGGGTTGATGGATACGCTGTATACAGAGTAGCCAGACTTACTGTAATATAAAGTATTGTATTGTATTTTATCTCTACATACTTTACGATTTACGAGACTTAAAGTAGGTACCTATACACTAAAATACCTTACATCGAACTCAATTAAAAACTTAACGTAAGTAGCCAGAAATATCATATTACCCCAGATACTGATTTTTTTCTGTGTGTACTTAATTTTTTTCCTATTTAATCCGACATACGAGTATACCTATTTAAATATTTAGCAAACGGGATACTCACATCATTTAAGTCGATAATTGCTCGACATGTAACGTGAGTAATTCGTTTACTAAATATTTAAATATTAGTCTGACATTTGTTATAATTCTAAAATTGCATATATACGGGGTGATTGGTAAACCGATGCAAAGCTTTAAGGTGAAGCAAGTATAGATCATTTAAAACCATTTAAGCTATGGTTGTCTTTGACGAAGTCTGACTATTTTTTTTTAATAAAATTTTTGGTTTCAATATCCTAAATTTAAAATGAACTGCTAATTTTTGTGAGTTTTGGCGACATACTCGTCGTTATATCTACTGTATATCTCGAAACAAAATCTGGTAACCCTAGCTATCCCCTAACCCTAGTGATAAACAAACGGCCCGTGAGAGACCAGACCAATTTGTACTACGCAACGTAAACAAGCCACGCTTTCCCGTTCGAGTTTACCTATCTTGTACGATTACAGTCCTTACTATGAGTTAAAAACGTGAGCTAACTGTATCGACTGCTTTATTCCTTCTCGCTCGCAGCAATATAGTACGAGCGGGGTTAAGAGTAAATGTAAATTACGCGAACCTTAATTTTTCTTCTCTCGTTCATGGCAAGGAAGGGTGCTGCTTCAAAACATTCAAATCGCGATTGTTTCCGATACTGCGGTCTATCTGATCACGATTGACATTTTGCCTCCCTGTCAGAGTTACGTACGAATTTACAAGTGGGAAAGAGAGTCTACGAGTTACGAGACGACGCGTAGTTTGCGGTAGGCTGGTAGGTGTTTGCTTTTCGAACTTTACATAATAGTTAGAGCTTTTATCGCCCCGGGAAATATCTTTGGTGTGTATGGAATCGTTCCCTCTACCTAAATAGCTGATCGATTATGCACTTTATGCTTATTGTAATATGGACCACGAATGGGCAGATAATTGTGTTAACGTTTGTACATTACGTTTAGTTGTTTACATACTCGTATGTCTCCATCTATAGACCTGTAATGACAAAATTACTTCGCACTTGTTTATGTATTGTCGGTTCATTGCTTTCACAATTTTGTATACTACGATTCAATTGTAGAAAATAGAAATGACTTTATATAATCATAAATATTTATTTCAAAGAATAAGGTAACAAGTAAATACATACAATGATGGTTTTAGAAGTTTGAAATGATCAACATTATACTCAGAAATATCAAAAAAAAAATTGGCTCTTTCATACAAAATGTCGTGTTGGTCAAAATGTATGAAAAACATTTTTTTTAGATTTCGTGATTGGCTCTATAGTAAAAGTTGTTCAGTATAGCCTAGTAAAACACCCCGTTCAAGGTTTTCACTGGTTCATGTAACATCCGGTGTATTCTGCCCACATTGGCGTAGAAGTATGTATATACCTTTATATTTGTAATGCACTGATTTCATTAGAAGTAATGAAACGGAGTCATTTTAATTTACTTCTAAGAATGAGGTTTTTATTTGCCGTCTCATTTATAGTGACGTAATTTCTACGATTACTGGTCCAATAAGAGATTTGATCTCTACAAACGTGGTAATAAGAAATCGTGTTTGTCTAGGGCGTATCGATTGCGAGGAACTAAAAATAGACTGATTATATGCGATATCGACGGTATTTCCAATGGTGTAACATTGATACGGGGATAGAACAATACTGCGTAACTATCACTCGTAAATACTGCGTATCTACACAACATAGTATAGTATAGTATTTTAGCCTATATAATGTCCCACTGCTGGGCACAGGCCTCCTCCCATATATGAGAGGGATTGGGCTATAGTTCCCACGCTGGCCCTAAGCGGGTTGGGAACTTCACATACACCTTTGAATTTCTACACAACATCCATAGGTCAAATTCGCTTAACTGGCATTGGTTAATACCGCGTATCTAATAAATATAGCCAATATTTTAACAACAAACGGGTCTTAATCGCGTAAACTTACGTTTAAATATATTTTCCCCTCACTAGCTCGTAAAGTGCTCGTTTATCCTTTAATACGAACGTGTAAAAACGCATATTATTCACTTGTGTGGCAAAGTAATGACCTTGGTTTTGGAATAACAAAACGTAAAATGCTCATGGAAATTGTTCCATATTAATGATAATTAAATAATTTGTTTGAGAATTTAGTGTAAAATACAAACCTTTATATAATATGATGATTTTAACATATAAATCCTAAAATTCCATAAGTAACAATTGTTTTAGTGAATGATGATAAGATGACTAGATGCAATCACAAAACGCAGAAAATGTCAACGTCAACATTGTCGAAGAATATTTTAGGTTATAATCTTTATTTACCGACTCGAACACGCATAAAAATAGTAAACTAAACAACTTTCAGGATGTTCTAATTTTGTAAAAATAATGAATGAGAATGATTTAATAATGCATTGCTGCCGTGCAATTCCTAAACCACAGTAACTGCCAATTTTCCGATTTTTGGTTTATTGGTGATCTATAATCAGCAAATCAAAACGCATAATCCCAATCGATCGGTTTTTCATTTGGAAAACTGGAACATGGAAACTCGAAACCCCAAAAGTAGTAAGTGACTAGTTTTTCCTGCACAATGCAATCTAAAATGCAGTAAAATGGTCTACGGCTACGGTTTTTGGGCTGATACTGACTAAAACGCAGTACAGGTGTAGATTTTCATGATTTTTAGCATGTAAACTCATAGTATCTCGTTTATAAAGAAACTAATTAAAACACAGTATACAATTTTTATGCTAAAAGTGTTGTACTGCGTTTCCAGTTTCATAGATTAATAAGCATAATTACTAGTTAAGACGCAGTAGGAATAAAATAACGATATTTAAAGTGGTACACTACTGTTTAAATAAGTATCGTATTGCCATCTAAACTGCAGTAACAAGTTCATTAATGTACACATTATGCTGTATGTTGTATTACTTTAAATAGCAATAATACTAGCTAAAGGACAGTAGCACCCCAAGGAGCTGCAGTTTAGGCAGTATTTTTATGTTATTTGACTATTTTAACTGCATTTAGACGTTTATTTTAAGTGGCAAATTCGAGTTACGAGTAGTTCCATCTCGAACCTTCCTTGAAGATAGCTTATAGTGATATCGTTAGAACATCCTGTTTAAGGTAGTAAAATAATTCTTGACCTATTTACAATTTAAAACAACCAAGGTCTCGTCTGTTGATAAACGAGTAAAAACTTATATAGTTAAACACATAAAGGTATTATTATCAGTGATCGGTTTTTTGGATTCCCCCTAGCGGGATTTCGCGTATAAATAATCACCAAATTAAAAATTTAAAAAACCGACTTCAACCGGTTTCTCCAAGATTCCCGATTTGTTTCCATCATTAGTTTCCTCAAATCCTACTTTCTGAATGCAAATTCTTGTAAATTAATGAAAATTACCAAAAGCGCCATACATGTACCTATAACAATTGAAGAGATCCCTCGATTTCTCCAAGATCCCATCATCAGACCGCAACTTGGTACCAACGGGACCATCTCGGGGTAATACACGTTCGATCACAAAAAAAATTTTAAAATCGGTTCACTATTCTCGGAGATATCGGGTATACAACAAAAAAAAATTCGGTCGAATTGAGAACCTCCTCCTTTTTTGGAGTCGGTTAAAAAAATACGGGTGTGACTATAAAAAAATATTTAACACTATTGTATTATACACACCAGAGCATATTTTATGAAACAGAAATATGGCAATATAAATAAAGTTTATTTTTCACGGTACTATAGGAGACCCGCCGAAGGAATCCAAAAAACCGATCACTGGTTATTACCTAATTAAATAAATAAATAAATATCTCGGGACATCTAATTATTAGGAACGAACCTAATTATTAGGTTCTTAAAAGACAAAAAAATAACCTTCTCTTTAGTTTGTACATATTTAATTTTGCTATGCGAGTTATGGTTCCTAGGCGGTGGTATCATTTTATTAAGCAATACCTTGCCAAAAAATATCATCGTTATGACATAATATTGTTACATTTGTTCTTTATTGCGGTACCTCGCCGTAACGTATGAAGTAGATTATACATATGAATTATACGAATACCGCCAATACCGGTCAATAATCGAGTATTTAGAAATTTGTATTCACCTGTTTTGGGATTCGATAAGATTGCTACATACTTTTTGGTTTAAGTTTCTTATACGGTAATTCCAGATGCATTTAACAAATTTCTTTATGTTAGTTTAAATTTAAAGTTAAACATAAAATATGAAAGTAAATTCTTAATCATTTCTTTAATGAATTGCTACATAATATATATACGGTGTTATTAAATTAGTCACGGATATTTAAGGGACTTTAATTTAACATCAAAACAATTACCTTTCACTAGAAATTAAAAAAAAAACATTTACCGAACAAAAAAGGACATTATAATTTATTTTCTAAATAATCATCCAATCATCCATCAGTAATATCCTGTCAAGATGTTTGTTTAATACTGTCTGTCATGGCCTTATTAAAGGCCTCCACAAACCGGCCGGCGGTTCTAGAATTATGACTAAAGAGGTTTCATTTATTTATCTTATTAACAGGGTGCTTTAACGAACCAAATTTGTTTCCTAGTTTTCTCCAAAAAAACATAACAAAACCTATAACGTGTCATACATAAATATACTCCAAGAGCGGAGTACTATTGTAGTAATAGGTCATAATTGATGACAATTTATTATTTTATAGGGTTTTGTATTATAATATACGGTATTCTAAAGACTTTTTGATTTATAACCGACACGAATACGTAAGAAATTATATTTATTAAAATTAATCGTAGAAGTGCTACGCCATAATCAGTCGTGAGCTTACTCATTGAAATCAATGTAAGGCTAAATATAATGTGCCATTTGCTATGATTACAACCGATACTGGTACCTTAAGTTGATTATTATTTCATTTCTTAAGAAAGTGTGGTAATAAACCTTAATTTTTGTCTAATTTTTGTATTATTGACGACAAATCCCTAAATAAACTGCGTTTTCCAAGTAACTTTTAAATCGTTTTTTACATCCTTCTGTGTCTCACATTGGCATGAAACTTGATAAGCGTGTTTGAATTTCTTAATAATAACATTATGTAATGCTGTTACAAATTTTTGTTGTATTTTAATTACTTTATAAAAAAAAACTATATTTTACTGCTGTGAATGAAGTTCGTAGCACGAAAATTCAATCAAAATACTAGTTAAATTACAGTACACTAGTCCCTTTTACTGCAGTTTAACCTGTAAAATGCCGCCTATCTCTAAAAAGCACGCAAAATTTGTGCAGTAAGTGGTCATTTTACTGTGTCTTAATTAGTAATTGTTATATTTTTCCCTGTTTTTAGAAGCGCAGTACAAACACAGAATTTCGAAAAAAACACATATTTGATTTTAGAAAATGCAGAAGCACGTATTTTTTAATTTATCATATTGTATGATTTTAATGCTTCATTTTGGTCAAAAAAAAATCTCAATAACTATCAAATCTTGGAAAATATATTACTTTAAAACTGTTTTTTGCTAGTATCTCAAAATCGACTTTTGTCAGTTACTGTGGTTTAGGAATTGCACGGCAGATTGGCGTTGGTGTGCAACTACAGGAATGTGTTAAAATCGTGCTGCGTTTACTTTTTCGTGGTAAGTTTACTGCGACAAAATCTTGCATTAAATACATGATGCATTTGGAAAATTATTTAATTATTAGTGAGGGGAAAAGTTTTGTGTTACACATGGGTGCAAATGTATTTTACTTCTCGTATGTTAAAACACTCGCAGCGCTCAGGATTCTATTTTAGAACCACTCGCTTCGCTCGTGGTTCAATTATAGAATCCTTTCGCTTGCTCGTGTTTCAATTTCATACTCGCGGGTAAAATACAACTTTGCACCCTTGTATAACAAATAACTATATCCTGGCGGTTCGGGCATGACGTTAGGCCAGCCGTACACCTGTAAGTTTTTACGTAAGTTATAGGGACGGAGCTATACTAAGTACCTAATGAGAGGTCACTATCTCAGCTTGCAGTGAAAAACCCGTATGTCGATAAAATATGAGTGATAATGATAATCGTGAGTTTAAATCAATATAAATATAGCAAAATTTAGATATTTCGCCAAAGAATATAAAATTCGTATTAGAATAAAATAATATTGGTTCAAATTAATGTAAAGTTGTTGTACGCAGTACTTACTAGGGCTCGTTACGTGTTCTTTTCTTATGAGTGTTATGTAGATACACCGTATTTACGAATGCTAGTTGTGCGGTATTGATGATCTATTTAATTAAAATATATCTCGAAATATAATATCTCGAAATTAGCTTTTTGCATAATTAACAGTTATATTTAAGTCGCCTTAAAATTGAACTGACAGTTGTCATGAGTCAGGATGGACATTTATCGAACACAAACCAATAATTATTTTACTAATACGTTTACACATCGATTTACTGAAACGACCTTTAATTTCGAACTCGAGTTTACTCACCTCGTTTTAATTATGTGCTTTAACCCATTAAAATTAAAGGTGTGTTCCCATTGGCGGGTCGCGTGGGAACAGCCAGACAATAGGGAGAGCAGACGAGAAATCGTGAGATCCGTGGGACGCATCTGTGTAAATAAGCCGAGGGTTCACGCTGGTGGAGAATATGTTGCATTGACGTTGCATCTGTGATTTGTATGGAAACCTAGCTGTAACGCAGGCAGGCACTTGGAAATGAGCAAATAATATATACTCGCGGTCAAATAATACGGGTGTAATTTTTCTTAGAAAATACTTACGTTACCCGATTTGCAGCATACGACCAAGTTACGATTGCTGGCAAGTGACCCAACAATCACTGTTGACGATGGTACATTGATCCATACTCAATTTGAAACAATACCAAATTTACTGTTTCAATTCAAATCAATTTGCCAGACATACATATGTAGTCGAGCAAACAATACAACGGGATTCGAGTACTAGTATAAAATGTTATGTCTACTCGTAAAACACGCGTAGGCATGCAATGTCCATCGCAGACCACATAGAATTTAAACTTACGTGTAACCCATTAAATCTGTAGTAATATCATAATATGTCTTGTATTATTTATTAAGAATGCATTGACAACGAAAGCTGCAGTGTGGTCAAAAGTACTCAAGCTATTCAAGCATTTGCCAAATGAGTACTCGTACATTTGTCATTTGTCACAGTGCAAAGTTGCATTGGAGTGTTGAAGCCAATTCCTTGAACTGTGCGAAGCATAATCAATAATCTGTAGGTCTTCATTGTAAAGTAGATTGAATATACGTTTAAAGCATAGTATACACAATTACACATTATAATCTGCTTATATTAAGTGCCTATAACATGTAGAAAAGTAACATTCAGCAACTTTATAACAATAATAATTGACTATTCGTAATATCTGTCGGGGAAGCAAGTACTACCCAGTATTATGTTGTAAACAATCTTATCATACATATTAGACTAGGCTTCACCTCAGCTTCGTACGCGTAGGTACAGTCAAGGGCATTAATATATATACCTACACTTCTCCATAGTGATCCCTTACAAATGTGTCTATATATTAATGCACTCGACTGTACAATAGGTACTGAAAACTTAGATCACTTTATCTATTTAAAAAAAAGCATCAAAACCCGATCCGTACTTTTAAAAATAGAAGCACACATAGGGACATACAGCCACGTTGTTTTATACAATGTAGTGATCTAGTGATACCTACGCAGCAAGAAGCCAGTGATCTGTCTAGATACAAAACCCATATTATGTTGAATAGGTAACCGAATGATAACCAAACAATGTATTTAGCTATATAAATAGTATGAATTTTGCTACAAAATCGTTGCGTCAGGATATCATTAGATAAAATTTATAATGACATACCTAGATCGCTTTTGTCATTACATACAAGTAGGTAACCAACGATTTTTTTCCATTGCGAGGCGGACATCGTAATTTAGTTTATTTTCGTACAGAACACGTCATGTTGTACAAATAAGTATTACGTGTAGGCGTAGAACCGAATATTATGAAGACTTAATTATTCCTCGTTCGGTACTAATGTTTACTACGAAATGCATTAAAAAATATGTGGGCAGCATTTATTCGAAAACAGAATAAATACGGACATTGAACTAACATTGACTGTGAAATTTGGCGGCGCTGGGCCAGGTGTCAATTTAACTGTCAGTTCTGATGTATTTTTTTGTCTCTCCTGAACTACCTAACAGGGTGCTTAGACAAGTTGCCAAAAGCTAACGCTTAATCGTCAATCGTAAACGAAAGGCAGCTACCTGTCTTTGTCGGACTGATATGAAAGAGTGACAGAGAGGGAAAACTACGATACGCTACTGAGCGCAAGCGATTGGCAACTTGGCTAAGCATCCAGTTTCTATCAATAAAATAGTAAAGCACATGGAACAAGTTGAACAGAATGGTATGAAGTTGTATCGTGTGAAATAGAACACCTATGGCAAAAAATATTAGGAGCGGCATAGGCATGATTCCTTTATCAAAAGTTAAGTAGTTTGGAAGTACGTCTTCTATAAAATATGTACATTGTACTGTTATTCAGCAGTGCTTTCAAACGTTTCGACATCCCAAAAGGGCAAAGACAAACTAGACACCGCATAGACAAAAGGCATAATCCGTTCATTCTCGGTTCGCGACGATCAATCACACCGCACGAAACCACTCTAATCTTCGTACAACCGTGTGAATGCGGTCACAGTCCCAGCCTCTGCTGGTCTATATTTTATACCCTATTTGCCTATTGCTGACTGAGAACTTGCGTACAATTTAAATTCGATTTACCATTCAAACCGCGGCGGACCGGGCATTAGGCATTCACTTGTTTCTTTATGAATTTCAATTCTCAGCAAAACTATTACGGCGTCTATTAGGCTCCTTAATCGTGGGAACGTATTAAATTTTACTTGCCACAAAGGGGGGTAATGACTTTGCATACGTGCCAAGTTCGATGTTACAATTGACAGTGACATTATTAAGGTTGGTGCGTGCAGTTGACAATAATCTGTATCGTGACCGCACTCTTATTATTCAATTATTGGTTGTATAATTGCACTCTCCTGGGACATTTTTTTTCAAATTTGGCCTCCCCACTTTTTGTAACATAGGTATTTATGATTCCCACTCAGAATCGTGAGTTCTTTCGATCCTGATAGGAGCATTTTTTGTCTCAAAATTTATATACATTTTCCGAAGCTCCTACTGCGTTTCCGTCCTTCAAAATGTATCGGAAAAATGGTAACTGAATGGAAAAAAACCTTCGGCCAAAAAATCTCCTATCAGGATCGAAAGAGCTCACGTTTTCAGCAGAAATCATATAAAATACTACGTTACAAAAAAAGTAGGAGAGATGACTTTGAAAAAAAAATGCTCTCCTACTCCTAACCGTATGACTATATACTGGCCTATAGTTACGCTCAGGTGTCAAAGTTACAGTTACATTGATTCTATTTATTGCGCTTGGGGATATACTCTCATCTCATCTCAGAGAGCACGAGTTTGACCGAACATTTTGACTCCTAAATGAGTTCGTTAACACCCGCTCGAGCTTCACGACCACTCAGGCTTAATGTACGTGGGATGTTGGTACTACATTTTCTGCAATGGACGTTGACAGTCGAAACATTTTGAAGTCTGGTAATAAAATCTATTCGCTGTATCTCAAACTACGGTGTTAACACAGTCATATTAAAATATTTACGGCATGTTTCACAATCGCTGTCTAAATATATCCGCCAGATAAAATTATCACCCTTTTGCCTAGGCACATAAAAGAAAAGGACAGCTAACATTTATCTCAAAGATATATTTTATTTTAGGGATCTCAGCACTCCTTGGTGACACTGCTCACCTACCTACTAACATACCGTTTCGACCCATTAAGAGGCTCCTTATCAGGAGTAGGTATAGCCAAAGCCCGACGTATCCTTCAATGTTTGAAACTCGCCTAGTTTTAATTCTAAAACAAAAGTAGATTGTACATTTAATATAGCGCTCATGCTTCCATTACATTATCCTAACGTAACATTAATACAAAAATATGATGTTCCTAACTAGTGCGGAAAAGTAACCTAAGTTTACTTCGCTTCACGCACATGTTATGAAATCTTTTGCACTTGCATCGAAATGTACTATTTCAGTACAGTTAGTGTTTTTTACGCACTAATGCGACGTGTGTCGCCTTCTTCTATCTGTACCTATTGAATAACACACATACCTACGAGTATACGTGCAAAAAGGAAATTCGTAACTCGTCCACTATTAATTTATCGCCACTCGTTTCAAACTTCATTTTTTTCGCACTTGTCTCGGAATGTTCTATTTAGTTACTGTGTTTGTATATGACGAAACGAACGAAAGCCTCATATCTAAACACGATCATCAGTTCACGACCCGCATAGCTCCATGCACGCATAACTGTCTCACGCATGGGAACCCGAGCTAAACTAGGACCCATTCTAGCCTAATTGATTCGATAGCGTTGGGAGTTGGTACCTAATCGAGTCATCTACATTGTATCGAGCAATTAAATCGATTTGGGTTAGAATGTTTACCGGTTTGCGGCGAGATTCCGAGAGTTCAAGATGTTGATAGTTTGTTGATAGGAAAGGTTTATAAGATGGCGTTTTATGTTTATTTTATCTAAGCAAATTCCAATATTTATGTCTTAGCTTAATTAGAATCGATACAGTAGCATTTTGTAGGTGTGTGGTTAGGTACAGCATATTCATACTTAGTTCTCTTATTTAGTAAACAACTTTCTAAACTCCAAATATATTTTTTTGCTTTATAGATCAGTCTATAAAGCAAAAAAAAAAAATAGGCGCATAGCAGATTAAAAGCTCAGGCTTTTAATCTGCTATGCGCCTATACCAATTTACCGAATACGTATTTTAGTCAAAAGTAATATTTTGCTTGGGATTGCATTATATTTTATCAAGCAAATTATTTTACGACAAAGAAGTGCACTATTATGTTAGAAATTGGATAAGACAAATATAGAAAAATGGGCTTTATCTTTTGCTACATAAACGTAAATGTTAATGTATATTTCAATCTACTTTAGCTCAATGAAATTTGCAAAAACTAGGATGGCAAAGGAATACATCTCTAGCAGTTAATTTCAAATGTGCCGCTAACGGACTTCGATCCGTTGGCTGACGTGCTCAACTTAAAAGAGTTATATTGAATCAAACTCTGCTAGTAATAGACATAATACTCCAATCGATTCCATCTAATTTAACCGGTCCGCAAATAGCTCAATTTTCCCGGCCGCATATCGATTTCAGAACGAGTAGTTCCAAATTGGATGTTCCGTTCAGAAACTCCACTCGACCAGCGCTACTGGTCCAGGCGTGTGCCATTCGATTTCCGAACGGATACCCGCTTTCGTTTGCCAATGGCTGTATAGTTAACATAGCAATTAAATGTAACGGTGACACATAAAAAGTCACCCGGGCACTTGATCGCGTGCCTGTTATCTTGGTTCCGGACGAAACCAATGATACCTTAAAAGGTTTCGTTTTGATCCCTATGCTGGCCTGCTAACGCGAACACCGAAGTTCGTTTTCGAGGATTTGTCTCTGTCCCTCCAACGAAGGCGTCGTTAGAGTGACAAAGACAAACCCCGAAATTTTCTCATTTTTATTTATTGAATAAAAAAGTTTTATAAATTACAATAATTTTGGCTATAATCATTGGCAAAACCTTGAAGAGATTTGTGTGCCGATGGGGAGTTCGATGGATATTTGTCCAGACATTATATTAGAAATTATAACTAATTTGCGGTGGGCTCCTGTTCAGCAAAAATTGTTACTTTCGAAGTTATCGTGCATCACGTGGTATTAGCGAACTGCTAACATTCTCTTAATTGGAGTAGGTACTTCTCAAATAAAGACATCTGAAAATCGAAAATGTGACATCGCCCATTTCTTCGAAGTCGTCAAAAAATAGCTGAACGAAAGAAGGTCGAATAGGGTCGTCTGTCGTCTGTGATTGGTATTTGTTTGATGTGTGTTAAATCAGATACCGCCTAAGATATTTCACACTGGACGCCGTTTGGCTATCATTTTTATCAGCCGTCATACTGTCAATATGTTTATAAATAAATGAAAAAAAATGAATGAATGGTTATTGATTAATTGGTGGACGTTCATTCCGTCGACTGCGTTGTCTGGCGCCTTTCTCATTTACATGTGAAAATTAAAAATACATATATTATGTACCCAGTTTTTATAAGTAACTGGCCAGATATAGCATAGAACCGGGATGAATGGAAGGAGAGGGGGGAGGCCTTTGCCTAACAGTGAGACGGAATGGGCTTATAATAAATGTATACAGTATTTGCAGACGAAGTATTTAGACTAAGGGTCATTATGTATTTACCGCCTATGTCAAAATTATCATGTATGAGAAAATTTGGAACAAAGAATCGACATTTGCTTTAGTTGAGTAACTTTTAATGTCATATTTAAGGCGCCCGTGATCTCATGGCACGGCTTTCACGAGCGTCATGCAGATAATTTCCAAGATTACGTCGCCCTTTGAATGACAAGACCGGTTTCAGACAATGTCACTCTCGCAGTATTACGTACGGAGATAACTCAGCCACCGTCATTCTGTAATACCTACAAGTGGCAGACTTCAATGCTCTTGCAATTCGTTAAAGTGGCAAATTACAATTCGTTCTCAGAAAAAACTTATTGCATTGAGCGTCAAATCATTTTTCACGGTTTTTCCTACTAAGCTGACACGTATGACAGATCATTTAAAACAGTCAATTAATTCAAATCTTACACCTACGGACATTCTTGTTAACGAAACCTTTGACCCACGAATTGAAAATCATAGGGATTAAGAAAAGCCTAACTCATAGACACGTTTAAAAATATATGCTTTATTTTTAATCGTAGGCACGTCTGCCCACGTGTTGCTGTCAGGGCTGCCAACCGTTTAATGGTTGTTGTAGAAAAATATCGACGTAGTGATGACCCGTGACCCCGGCATCACGCGTAGTGACGTGAAAACGACTGCACCGGTAATAAATCTAGAGACTTTTAGAGGAAAGTTGTATGTGCAGTTAGTTTTGGGATTAAAAGTTAGCAGGCGTGTTGGCCTGGGAAAGGTCACGGAATGTCAAAGAATGCCATGCGGGGTTAGATTTTAATTAACCTGTCATTTTATTTTATAATTTTACGAAATATTACTTTAGTTGAATTGGACAAATATAAAGCTTTTGAAAGGTTGATAAATTATTGTAAATTTAATTGCTTTATTCAATGCTGTGAATTGACACGCATACGAACATATATTGTAAATCCTCCAACAAGCTGTTAAATCTGTACTAATCCGAATTATTATATTAGGATACACAAATACAATAAATAAAAATACACACGAACGAGCAATAATAGTGAATTAAGTACATTTAATTAATTATTATTGTCAAATAGTTACTACTATGCGGTTGGAAACAGTCAGAATCAGAAGAGAACAGTTAGGAAACAATTGGAAACAGTGGCTCACTTGTCAAAATGGCCCGTAGGTCTGTGAATTTTCGTTTACGCGTAGTCTAAAGCCATCTTTTTATTATGTCGCTAAATTAATGGAACTACTTTAACTCCGAAGTTCGCAAACGGGGATTTGTCTCTGTCACTCTAATGGCGCCTTCGTTGGTGTGACAGAGACAAATCCCCGAAATTTGTGAACTTCGGAGTTTGCGGTAGGCCCTACCGTAGAGGCAGCTCAAGGTAGGGCTACTGTACCAGTGGCGTAGCGTGCCTTGTCGGGGCCCACTATAAAAATTTTTTGGAGGCCCTTATATGGAGGTAATATAAGTTAGAAAGTTTTTATTCTTTTTCCTTGTACACTTTGGGGGCCCCGTATAATTGATACGGCAAATACGGCAGTAGCTACGCCCCTGTACTGTACCTACGTGAAGAGGTAGCGAAATTTAGAACATTGAATAATAAATTACAACTATTTTCCCAGAAATTGGCACCGCCGAAGGGCAGGGTTACATATTAATTCAGTTATTTTTTAGGAGTGAGCTTTTTGAATCAGTCTTAAGCGTAAAGCCGCGTATTCTCTGAGCGAGCATTCGTTCTTGGGCAGATGAAAACAGGATTTCACATAGCAAAATGTTCGTTCGTCCGCCCACGAACAAGTGAATGTTCATTCAGAACACTAAGTGGAAACGCGGGTTAAGCCAAAGAGATAAAGAGCAGTAATTTCACCCTTATTATAACTAGATGCGTGCACGAGAACTGCTTGACAGTAACTGTCACATCACTCGTACTCCGGACAGGATGTTCCTGCACATCGCTCGCGGCATTTCGTCACAACTTCTGTCCACTGTAGGAATAGCTGTCAAACGGCCTTAGTTTACAATAATTACTGGAAAACATTACCACATCCTTCTATAAAACTATATCTTAATGCTACTCTAAAGTTCCCTAGTCAAGGTTTAATTTTGCTTCTGTAAATTATAAATATTGGATGTCATATACCAAAGAAAAAACGACCAAGATCACCAACGTCAGAGGTGGGGGTGGTGTAATTTATAGTAAGGTAGAAGTAGGTACTAGTACCCGACGATCATAGATTGAGTTGCCATTGATAAGATAAAATCAACTATAGGGCATTTAAACGATGAAAACTTTGTGTGCTTTTAATGCATTATATCCCAACTTCGTAATAATTTGCTTATATCTAAATTATTTGCATAATTTTAAGACAAGCTCAAAATGTATTAGGAACGAGAGTTAATATTTCGAAGTCCCAGTATTTGACATTCAAATTTGTACTGAGGTGCCATCTATTAGGACTGCCAGCAAAAGCACCAGATACTTAGTCGTATAATGGAAATGACTAAGAAAATTTGAAATTTTGAAAAAATTTCGATAAGGTCATCAAAATACATACTATTTACCTAACTAAGAAACTCCTATCCCAAAACACATGACAATACTTTATGTAGATTTATATGCGAGCAAAATATCGTGATTCAAATAACTGTTCTCTGTTTACATGCTACGCACTGGTAGATACCTGGTCTACTTCTACCTTACATAGCAAGGTAACGAACTAATCCGCCGCTGGTCCTATGATAATAAATTTGTATGTATATCATTAATTTTAATCACTTGAATGAGCTTTCAGTGCGACATAGCTACAGGCATTGCAAAGCGTAAACCAATCGAATGATTATAAGTAGGTATCCCATCCGTGAAAGTTAATGAAATAGAATGATTTATGAACTGGATAGTTATTATAACCTTTGGTTGTGTAATTACATATAGATAGAGTCCCTGTAATCTGAAAATTTGTGGCAATATCTAATCAAAAGAGTGGCGAAGTAGCTACACTAATTGTTGCTAGGTTGTCAAAGCATTACAATCACTAATTTTATACGAGTGATACTACCTCGTACTTTTTAAATTTCAACTTTTTAGTAACTATTCTCTGTCCAGCTAGCTTTTCAGTTAAAAAGCCGGCAAATTTTAAAAAAATTGGCAGGAAGAATTGGCTGTCCATAGAAAATTAGAATTTTCTGCCTTTTTCTACAGGCACGCTGGTTGATCAGAGTATAATTAATTTATGCGTCTATTTTTTGTGATAAAAAAGCATTCTATGCCCACTTTACGAAATTCGTTCGTTACATGAAACGCAATTCGTCGAAATTCGTTCATTTAGTAGAGTGGGGGATAGAATGAACATTTGCTTGTTTGGTGTAAATCCACCTTTACGTGAAACAAGGACAGTTTGTTTTTCTGTCTATATTTCAAGTGAATAAAACCCTTACTAAACATTAAATAAAATTACTTTTAATAACTTCATTTAAGATTGTAATTGTAATATGCCTGTGTTCTTTACTTAGCTTTTTGAACAGTTCTAACCAAGCAATGTTCATACTAATAACCTCTAAATGTTTGTTCATAGCAATAAGATGTAATGTATATTTTTTATATCCTTCGTCATGTCATTATCGTAAGCTAGGTAATGTTTGTGACTCACATCGGCGTTTGCGCAGAACCGGTCTTTTGAACTTGGAACATGAAACTACTTGTGTAAATGACAGTTTTTTTATTACTGAAATGTTTTAATTAATATCATTTAATTTGAAATGAGTTTTACGTGTCATGTGTTTCTGTTGCTAATATTTAGATAAAGAAAAAACAGAAAAGTTATTTACCTTTTATACCTACTTCGCTACTAGGTACTAATCGCATTTTTTACTGTGATATGCTTGAAATTCCAGTAAGTACAATAGTTTCAAACATTTTGGTGTTTATGCCGTTCATTTTGCCAGAAATAATCGTGTGAAAATCATGGCAGACAACCAAACCTCACTATAAAAACTGTCACTACTCTTAGCAACCTCGTATGACAGTATTGAATCTGAACTGCGATACGAGCTTTATTTCAAGTAGGTATTGAGTATGAATAAGAACACAGTTAAGTAGGTAAAACTATGTACTTTCATTTGTTACTTAATGAGTTTTTGGTGTCAACCGATGATGTCTCTATAATCTCTATATTCAATATCATAACTCATTTCGGTGTTATACCTGTCAGACCATTGCTAACAATTCTATTACCAACCCAACAGCACTAATCGCTCGTTATTACCCATTAAAACCAGACCCCGTAGAGCCGCAACGGAATCACAATCGAGTTCAATCGATACAGAATCGATACAATAAATCTTTTCGAATCATTATGTCATCGCATAGTGTCGCGGGCGTTGCCACCAGTGGTGTATGAATATTCAAACCAGTTGTACAACTTGTCTGTGGACTTGTACGATCTGTGTCTATGGTATAGCTTCTAAGATCTCGAGTGCCTTTAGGCTGTAAACATACGCGCGGAACAAGTTTTCTGATGTTTTGTTTTGTAGTTTGAATATCGAAAGCTTTTGTCGTAATAAAGCTTCGATCACTATATCACTTAATATAATGGAATATTTTTACTTGTATATTTATTTAATGCCAACGATGTGTTATTATATGAAGGTAAGGTACATTAACTTTAAAGATCACAATTGCCTAATACTTACAGTTTTTGAAAACTACTTCGGGATCCAGGCTGGGAACCTGTCATAAGCGTACCAACCGTCTAATTTCTATGGTCGCATTTTTAACAAAGTTTGATTCCATTACAATGATATTTTTGGCAATTTGATAGTTGTTGGGGCCGTCTGACAGAGCATCGATAGTATCATCAAACATTTTCAACTCTGATTCTGAGTATAAATTACATAAAAAACCCATGCCAAAGAGAGGAGTACAGTTTTATGCAAATAAATAGTCATTAGTGTAACATATGTAAATAGTCACTGTATTTAGCAAAATAAAGTTGATCCCATTCCAAGATTGACCATATGGGGTCTATTTATTCAGGTTTCCTTGTATAACACCCGATTCGAACATGACATTTGCATATTGTAATACGTGAATAGTAAAGAGATAGTGATATTTTCCAATCAAGTCTCATAACTACTGACAATGACGGCTGCAAAACAAATATATTCAAGCGGAGCCACAATTTCTGTTAAATAATGGAATAACTAAATTTACATCGGTATACCAGCCTTTGTATCGTTGAGTTGCCATGTCACTGAATAATGTTTTGGAATACTAACAGTTTGTTTTTGTCAGGAGAAAAATACGATAGCATTGTCGGCGTTAACTAAATACACACATATCATCAGCCTATGATAGTCCACTGCTGGACGTAGGCCTCTGCTTTTAATTTACGGATGAATTAGAAGGTCAATGACGATGAAGGTGAATGATGACGCTGCTGCCCATCATACATTTTTTATCAAATAATGGTCAGTGACACTTCGATCCCTTAGTCGACTCTTACGACACCCGCAGGAGGAGTTGGGGTGGTGACAAATGTATTCTTACTGCCGTCACCACACGGCCTCGTTAACTAAATGCTGCATTTTAATGCTAGCAGCACATCATGTGGGCAGCAAAATGGGAAGTACCGATTTGTGCCTAATTTGTAATTATTTCTAATATTGTTCATTGTATGCGAAAGAAGAGATCAAAGAAAAAAATGCTCGAATAGACATTAGCTCAACATAATCCAATATAGGCACATAGATAAAGATGCAGATATAATTATTTTTAGAAGCAATCTAGCGATCCCTCTCTGTTGCATAGCTGCGTCCCTTAATTGACCTACGTAAATGAGGTCTAAAATATGTCTACAATGAGTTGACATCCAGTGGCAACCAAGATATTAAGAAAATACATACCTGGTGGGTCACAACGGAAGAACACCGCTGGCTTAGCCAGCTACATGCTAAGTTGTGACCCTTTTGTGGCAAGCTGTTGTTGTGTGCTTATTTGTAAAATGTGTATATGTCCATCGTGCTTGTCATAAATAAATTTTATTTCATTTCATTTCAAAAGTTGTCATACTCATCCAAATCATTGTACATTACATTCTTAGGTATATCAAGTGTTCAACTCCCATAGCTGGTTTTTCGATGTTAAGTAGTTTTGTGACCTCTTAATTATCGAATCCATTCGTGTCACACTTCACACACTATAATCATCGAAACTTCCCTATAAAAAATCAAAGCATGTAGTAATAAACAGTCAAGTAACTGGTCACTCAGGGCAGTGGCTCGATTCCTTGCGCGTACGACTCCTGCGCAGGTGGGGGTATTAATTAGGTCGACGCCCACCCGTCAGGGCCCTCGGGACTTGCGGATATAGCGGGACCAATAACAAGCAGTTTTTTATCACTAACTAGCTTAATTAATAATCAAAATGATTTCAAGTGATAAATAGGTTTCAGAGGTCTCAGATATAGCGTATAAAATAGTGATTTTTCCAAGAGTAAAATTGATTACAGAGACACACACTAGGTACAATAAGTAAGGTGCCTTAGGGTGATTCCGAAAATCACTCGTAATTACATTATCTTAAGTGTTATCTCTCGTAATTATCTGGCATTTTTTGACATTCGAATACACTCTACTAAATATGTAAGTAAAAAGAAGTTTAGATTTTCGTTGCTACATTATAGTTATGAAGGTCGCCGGGATACGCTGGATGCAGGTCGCATCTAACCGGTACATGTGGAGGTCCAGAAGGGAGGCATAGGCCTCCCCTCTGGATCATCATCATCTCAGCCATAAGCCTTATGGCTGAGATGATGATGATGATGATATAGTTATGTAGTTATGTTGAGTACAGTTGAGAAACTAAATACACAATTTTTAGCCTTAAATCACCGAATTAAAGACCATATTTAAGTCTTCATAGCAAGTTGCGCGTTACAATTTTCATACTTTACAAGAGTAACTTCCACAAGAACCGCGGTCATTGAACTCAAGAGTTTACGTTACCTACCATTTTCGAAAAACAAATCTATAGCCGTACCATGAGTTGAAAATCAAAGGATACGTTAGGTTTCACTTGACACGTAAATCTATCGCGCTCATGACATATTGGAGCGAGCGCGATGGCTTTACGTATGGAGACTTGCAAATGAAATGCATGGTAGGTAGATACGGCTACTCTACGAATTCTAGCCGGTTTCACAAAGGACTATGCGTCAAAGTGTCATTAAATAGGTCTGTTTATGTACTTTATTTCATTCTATAGGTGAAAAGTTGAATTCCATTGGATAATTTTATATGAGTAAGGCGTTCTGCGGGTACTCTCTAAGTAAATCACCGTCGTTCAGACACCATTCATCATAGTATTTCATCATCATCATCATCATCATCAGCCTATGATAGTCCACTGCAGGACGTAGGCCTCTCCTATTAATTATGCGTATAGACGCATTAGGAGGTAAATGCCCATAATCGCCACGCTGGGCAAGCGGATTGGCGATCGCAGTAATGTGTCCACTATGATGACGCTGCTGCCCATCATCAATCTTTTATCAAATAATAGTCAGTGACACTTCAATCCCTCAATCCCGTGTGGTGACGGCAGTAAGAATACATTTGTCACCACCCCAACTCCTCCTGCGGGTGTCGTAAGAGGCGACTAAGGGATTGAAGTGTCATAGTATTTACTTTGACTAAAATACAAATATCTCCGTTTTGCAATGGAATTGAACATGGTGCCCATAGAATGAAATGAAATAAATGTAAATACCTATTTAATGACACCACTTTCAGCTCTGTTGGTTCTTGATCCACTCTCCATACAAATATGCCCATGGTCCTTTGACGTACTGTATTTGAAATTTGGTTCGATGTTCGCGTAGGCTGCGACCAGGTGGCGGGCACTAATTAAGCCCAGGCGCCGAGAGCGCCACCCACTGGAGGACTACCGAATACGTAATCCATCCCAAGTAACATTTTTCGTGTTGTATAGCTGTCCATTTCCATCTGAAATGCCAAGTATACCAACCTCTTGAATTTAAGTACATATACAAGTGTTTATCGATCTTATCAATATGTCTAAAACATCGAAAAGGATAAATTACACTTATTGGCTTGCTAAGATTATGAATAAGGGGGAAAGTCTTTACGGGTTAAGGTAACTGGAAAATATGACCGCCCGATAGAAGTCGATGAGTATTTGTCATTTTCGATATCTTAGACTTATTGATAAGACCAAAAGAACCTGTATACAAGTGAAAATTTTAGAGGTAAAACATTTGTTTAGCTTTTTAGAGTTGAGCTTAAAAGGTGGTCGGTTAATTCTTATTTTACCAAAAATTGTTGTTGCACAACTCATACAATTGATTTATTTTTGCTGGTGTAACTTATACGGTATAGTATAAGATAGATTAGATACGATATCCATATAGTATACATTCACACCTCTAATCAGAATACATCTACTATGACGTCTGTCTGTCAGTTTTTTGTATAACGAGTATACGATTCGGATAACAACAGTACAAACAATGTGTTAATAAAAAATGGCGGTAAAAAATGTTAACACGGGAGTAAGGTGTGTAAAACTTAACACATTAGAATTAAAATATATAAACTAAATACGAGGCCGTTATAATATATCACAATTTTAAATAAAAAATCTTGTATAGGTACATAAAGTATCGACCAATAATAAATCATGTCGACGAGATTATAATTTATTTCACTAGCAGTAATGTGTCATTGACAGAAAAATCGTATTTAAATGTACTCATATTTTTTTATCAATTAATACGTACCTACCATGAGCTTTCAAAATAAAATTGTGATGATATTGTCGTTCTCTTCACACTCTTATAGCCGAGATGGACAGAACATAGGGCTTTTCTTAACACCGTGCATAAGTCGGCGCAAAATCTTTGACAAATTCAAATAGAATATAGCCAATCAAAACTTTGATTGACCTATCACGACTATTTTCAAATAGCGGTTTAAGTTTTTATTTATGGAACATTACACGGGATGACACTTGTCCACGAAATTTCGGGACCGTTTTCGAAAGGTCATTTAGTATGGCATGGAGCTTCCATGTTTTACTGGTTCGTAGTATATAACTACAGTATTAAGACAGTTACAATTTATCCAAGTTTACATAATTCATAACAAATAATTATTTGGTAATAGCCCGAAGGTTTTAATCTGATATACGACCCAGAGTCGCTACCAGCACCCATTGCAAAATACCACCTTGTTAGAGAGAATTTGAATGGACGATTTCCGCAAACACGACCATTTGCGTTACTTAAGCGGATACCTTATAGGTTAATAGACCTTATAGGCTAATTTTACTCCAGATCATGATTATAACTTAGTTTAAATTTAATTACTGTTTCTCCCATAAAATAGCCCGGCTATAGCATAAATACAATGTACACTCAACCCATTGGAACCCTTACACAGTCACAAATAGTAAGAGAGTTCTTAGAATTTGCTTCGTAGCGTCACTTTGATATGGTTCCAAAGTGGCCTAGGGTTTCAATAGTTTGACTACTTACTAACCCTCATATCATTCTCATATTTATCAAATACGCCACGCAACTCGATATATAAGCAATAAAGACTTCAAGATTTAAATGAAGAACTCTCTCGTGCGTATGAATAGGCGATAATTGTAATTTCAAACGCGGATCGCGTACGCACCCACCCGCGGCGCGCGCGCAAATTCAACGGCTCTTTATTGCCTAACTTCAGATAACAGAGGCATAGGGTTTGTTTGAGAAGTATGAGCGACATGAGCGTGCCTTACAGACAGCTGCCTTTACTTTCTGCACGAAGCAGCACTTCAGAGGTCCTACCGCGCACCACGAAGCGTTGACTCCCTGTCACTCTTACGCACAAATTCACAAGTGCGAAAGAAAGGCAACACTCCGTGGTTTGGTTAGGGCCGGCCTCAGGAAGCGGGAGTTTCACGTGTATTTTATTTACCGTCGTGACAAACGTAGTCGTGGACCGTTAAAACATAATGAGATGCATGCCCCTGCGCGGTGACATACTAATTACTCACGAAATCCTATTGCTATATTAATAACCGTCACATACTGTACCTACTATATGAGTGATCGCAAATAGTGGTAGATAAATAAACTCTTATATCAGATACTTCCGAGATTTATCGCCGCTCGCTTAACGATAAGGTATCTGAAACGTTTATTTATTACCGCCGAGGATCTATTTATAACGATCAGAGACAACTCGGCTCGGACAATGCAAATTCGCACTTAGTTATTGCTATTCAATTGACTTACAATTTTCTTTTCCCACCGCTCGTTAGACTTGAGCAGCGAGTTGGTCGGGTTTGCGTTTGCGTTATGTTTGTACTCGTAGTGGTATTTGCGGGTAACGTAAACGCGCGCGTTTGAGACTAAGGCTCGTGCGGTGGGTTCGTGAGTCGATCTTCGTAAGCAGAGCATTAAATCTCAGCATGACTAGGGATTGCGAAACCGACTTGGCTCGTTGGGAGCGAGGAGCTAATCTGCTGGGAATGGCCGCTCGAGTTCCCATGGAATCGATTTAAATTGCTTTAATCAACTTTGTTTAATTCGGTTTTGTGTCGGGTGTTGATTGCCTTAATTTGAGAGCGAGTCATTCGATTTATATCTGCAGTGCCTTACTAGGTATCTTTATTTAAAGTTTATTTACTGTTTCATCATTCTTTGCGATCGAACAGTGTGAGAACGTTTTGATTTAGACATATATGTATTACCGGTGACTAAAATGAAAAAGTGTAATACTTTTAGTGTGCCGGATTTTTTTTCGAATACTTAGTTTTCTCGTACGCGGATACACGTTCCGGCATACAAGAGCTTAATTTGTCCTTGTCCTTACGATACCTACCTAGGTAACTACTTATGAAGTTCTTCATGTATGGATTTATGTCTTTAGAAAAAACAGGATAGTGTTAAAGTCGCCATGAATAGAAATTACGAACAATGTAAAGAAACCTTTTATCAAGAATGTCTCTAATTTCCATTCTAGCTTCTTGTCGGTCCTTAAAAATCCAAGTGACACTAAACAAAATTCTGAGGTGTTCAATTAGTCAATGATTGAATTTCGAAACACAATTTTGTATAACGACACTGAACTATTTAAACAGTAAATTTGTACTACAACGGATATTCCATTGAATTAGTTTGCTTACATTGTTCGCAATTCCTATTGCCAGGGACTGTAATTACAACAAAACTTAATTGTAAAGCATCTCCTCTATTGCGCTTGAGATGGTCAGTTTTTTGCAACTGCATTCATCATCGGCATCGCATCGATTCCTTCAAACCACATTCCGCTCCAGAATAGATAGTTTTTATACAAATCTACTCTCTATCTCCATCCATAGAAAAACTCCATCAATTTGCATGCATTTCCGAGATCTCGATTGAGGAACTGGGCGTGTTATTAAATAAACATTGAATCGGTAGCCGACCAATTACCGGTCAGATGGGGCGATAGCTGTTTTACTTTAGCATTTACTTCTGGAACATTCGTGGGACGGAGGCTAGTTACGGCTCTGATTATGATAGTGCCTGTAGGCTATTCAAGAAGGCTAAACTGGCTACCGAATGTAATAAACATTGGGAGGCAGCAAATAGGTGCAGCAGTATCCACTGGCATTTACGTTGTACTAAATTACACTGCCGAACAATGTTTGTACTTGTTTACCTAACTAGTACTGTATGTAACAGTCTTGAATGAATAGATCAATTTTCATTGTATACTTATTTCGTACAGAATTGGCGCTTTTGGTCTTCCGTAACAAGTACACAATTTTTGAGGTAAAAATTGTAAATTGTCCTGTAGCAGTCTATTTTTCGAAGGCTGGGTATGGTTAGCAAACAAGCAAGCGGCTGGTTGCTATAGCACATATATACATGCACCTTCGAGGATGCCACGTAAGAGCCCTGGCGACCTTCCTTACCAGCAGGAATCTATGGCCTGGTTCTAGTATTTGGTTGTGGTTTTCTATAGCATTTGGGTACACCCCAATTGAGCTTTGCTTATTTGAGCGAGATGACACATAAAGCTAGGTGACATTCGTAGTGCGATGAGAGATAAACATATTTAAATGTCGATAAAAATGTTATCTATAAACCATAGTAAATATAAACAAAAAATATGTGTATTACCTAATGTGCTGCGTACTGGTAAATTCACTAAAACTAACACAAAAGAATGAATGAAATGAATGACATCCATCATTGTATGTATGCGGCCGTGCTATACCTTACTTAACGTGAATTTACCTGTACTTACCGTACGGAAAAAGGCCAAATATCACAAATATGTGATTATCTTTATATCAGGAAGAGTCCTTCCGCTAGAAATATCTCCAGATATTAATAATGATATCAGTCCAGCCTGTGAATCAAATTGCAGCAGGTGTTGGTAATCTGATGGACTCGCCATTTTTCAGTGGCGTGCCGGCACGGCAGATGAAATCTAGCGATACTTGCCCGCATCGGTTTCATATCTAGACTCCGTTAATAAGCGTGAAGTCTTTTTATGCTTTTCGGTCGTAAAAGTAGATTGCGTGAAAGTTTTAACGCTTTCTTCAGGCTGAAAATGTTGATAATGCAATTTGTTGTAACATTTTGTTTAAAATTGGCTGTTATAAACCCACAGTCAGTAAGATTCAACACTTAAGTTTGTATAATTTAAACAAATAATTTACTTTCAATATAAAATGCTTTTTGCACGTAATGTTCAAAAATTATACCTACAATCTTAGAGTACCTTTTAACATATTTTTAGCGAAATAACTAGTCAATAAAAATACTTCACCAAATACCTAGTTAATAGTCTTCTGCATCTACCGTTTAAACAGCAATATTTTAATTACAACGCTAATGAATACACCATTAACACCTGTTTCGTTTTAATTAAGCCATGTAGCTAGCTTCGACAAACGCCGTATAAGAGAATCTTATGCGACAGTTATATGACCGCGCGTCCGCCATTTTGAGCCCAAAGGGGTCTCTAAAATGGGTGTATCTGAATCTACGTCAGCGGTAATAGAAAGACATAACGTACGAGGCTTGGGTTTCATTAATTTTAATTGCCGCAGTGCGCGTGCGTCTCTTAATGCAGTTAATGGTCGGCTAGAGATGGGATTTAACCGTTAAGATTGATTCAAAAGAGTTCAGAATTAAATACTGTACTTCGATATTTAGTTTATATATTTACTCGTACATCAATTTCACCTGAATTCATTCAACTGAGGTAAAAAATTGTGTAAATAATAGACGCTACATTACATTTAAAATAGGCTCAAAAAGCAGTAAAGGTTATGTGATCAAATAATTTATTCTATGCGCCAAAAGAAAACAAAAAAAAAACAATCCAAAAACTTGCAATCAATCACGCATTTTCAGAACACAACTTAAAACGTTATTATTCCCATACATTTTTAGATCAAATCATTGATATTATTAGTATAAACGTAAAAATAAATCTACGATCGTGTTTCAGGATATGATCAAATGCTATATTATAAAATAAGCCATATTTGTTTACATTTTCTAATTTTTCTAATAGCACACGGAATTAATACTATATCGACAAATCGACAGAATACGTCCCTTCTCTATCGCTGACTAACAGAGCCGTCGGTCGCAGTCACCGTGGCGTCACGTGCTCGTTAATAAATGCAATCTATGAATGCAGAACAGCATCCTAGATTTATAAACTTGACCTTTTAACTTAGCGGTGATAATAATTTAGTTATATGAATACATTTATCAGGGCAACATTTATAATTAGAGTTAATCAGTAATACGTACATACCTACGGCTAGATTAAGTGACACTGCGTTATTTTTTAATTTCATGCTATGGTATGACGTTTGTAATCGAACTTTAATAAAGACAATAAAGGTACTTGGAGTCCAAAAGGACAGAAATATCGCTAGCCTGGTGTGATTGCCTACAAAAATAGTTATGTGTGAAGGATCACGTGTACAAATCTAAACAGCAAGAAATCTATGGTAGCTAGTATTCATGAACGTTTGCCAGTATATGAAATGAATATGAAATTGTACTTATACCTATCCATCACATTGATATTTAGAAATTGACCAACCTTATCAGTTGACTTATATTTTAGGAATGAGTGAGTAATCTTCTAAAGTCGTATTCGCAAAGTAACTGAAATACAACGTAAGTTAGTTCTTATCGTCCAATGTAGAAATCATGTTCTGTCTAATAAGAATTCCTATTGCAAGTACAATTTAAAGACGCATGGCATAAGCGGTAAAAGTGGTGCTGCCATAACGGTACTCCCACATTGGATGTGATTTCTGTTAAAGTGGGTCTACACCAAACGAGCGAATGCTCATTCTATTCCCCACTCTACGAAATCAACGAATTTCGACGAATTACGTTTTGTGCAAGGAATGAATTTCGTAGAGTGGGGATAGAATGAGCGTTCGCTCGTTTGGTGTAAACCCACCTTTATATGTACACTTTTCTTGGTCAAAGAATACGGGTCTTAATATTTTTTCATAGAAAATTCTACCTATCTTGTAAATGTTTGAAACTCTTTGAAACCAGCGGCCCTACCGCGAACTTCGATATCCGCAAATTTCAGGGATTTGTCTCTTTCACTCCAATGATGCCTTCGTTGGGGAGACGGAGAAAAATCCTCTAAATTTACGATTTTCGATTTTCGCGGTAGAAGGCCAACCCGCTTGCAGTATTTTATATGAAAAATTACAACTAACGCGTACTTACCTACTCATTGACCGTAAGTGTATAATATAACTTTATAAAACAAAGTGTAACAAGACAAGGAGAGGATTTTAGGATACTAGGGTGTCAAAGAGAGAACGATGATGTTATGAGCAATATTTACTTACTGGCAGTTAATATTTATTGCTCAGAAGATAAAGTCAAAAAAATTATGGCAAAGATAATTAGGATCTGGTCATTTCTTTGCTAATGTTTACTTCCGCCACCAGGTGGCCGTTAAAGAGTCCTCTCAGTCGTAAATACTTTAGTGGTTTGATCATTCCATCGTGTATTTACATTTCGAAATGTATACGGACATAATTATTAGACATCACTGAAAAATCTTATCTACCTCATTGATTGTATATCAAATGTAAATACATAAAACATTTTACATATTAAACGCACGAAGCACATCACCAACCGTTTATTTACATAGATACATATGTGCATGGCTGATTCCCGCTTTTGATACTATTTATAAAATAATGTGATTCTGCAGATGTATAATTCCTTCTGCAGTCAAATTCTTTAAACGGTTTTGCAGGGCTTAGGCAAATTTTTTTAATTTTATTTTTTACTGTTTAATATGTCAATAAATGATAGTGATGATAATGAATTTCACCGATCAAGGGTATAATAATTAAACCCATAGATCGGCGAATTCTTTATTGTCCTATCTTGATTATACTGTACCTATTTCAGTCATCAAGATAGGAAAATAAATAATCAGAATAATTGAAAACTGAAGTAGAAGAAAAGAAGAATCCTACCAACACCGATACAAGAAGAAGAAGATACAAGAATTACGAGAAGAAAGAAGAGAACTTCGCACCATGCACATGCAATGGCACTGGAAGAATTCACGGGTTTATTGACAGTCCCGTGTTCTCTTAGTGGCATCACTAGTGGTGGGCGACTCGACTGTGTTTAGAAGAGAAGCAAGAAGTTTGGAAGTTTATTATTTTTCAATTATTCTGTCTTATATCTTTCGCATGTATCTTTCAATACTCAGTTTAAAAAACCGAGGTAAAATACCCTTACCTATTGTAACCATTTTTCAATTGTGGAATTTATTTATAGGTACTTAAAAACTGTATTGTACTCATTTATCTTGTTTGTTTTCAGCTCAATACGTTAGTAAATAATTAAAAATCATTTTCCAGCCATTTATACAATACGTTTGGATACTTGAATACCCTGAAAATAGCCCATTTAAGCTGTATTGTAAAAAAATGCTAACTTACAGTTAATTTGCTTGTTTTCTTAGCCACGGGATTGCATGACTCATGACATAATCTTTATTATTAAGATACTAAGTAGTTGATACATTATTGACATAGGTACAGATATTATACAAACGTACATGTAATGAAATTCACACTACATACTTATTACATATTAAGTAGGACTGCACTAAAAAATGCACATTGCTTATTTATGTTAAAATTACGTGTTTTCTGTTTAATATTTATTGTTAGGTCTAATAAAAAAATGCTAACGCGTGTACGTGTTTCTAAATGCGCCGGTTTAAAGGCAAAACCTATTTGGGTAAAACATCTTTTAGCAAATAGTATTCTATGTCATTGGCATAAAATACGATTAGTCAAAACCAACTTCAAGGAAAATAGTTGGTTCTGCCTTTAACCCGACGAATGTATCACCTAGTATTAACTAACGCTTTATATTTAGTGCGTGTTTTGTATTGTGTTGTCTATGCTGTAACTGAATGTTTTAGTGATACCTACTTAGTTTTAAGTTTGTATTTATGTTAAAGTTTTATTGTATTTCGCTTTATAATTGTTATGCATATTAATAAATATTTTATATAAGCATACTAACGCATAATTAACTTACATGTAATTTGCATTTGTTTAGGTAACTTAAGAAATATCTTATTGAAATATAGTAGAATTGAATTTGTTTGCTGAAGTGGCAATGGCCTGGCTACATTGTACGCGAAGCAGTAGCCCTACTATGAGCTGCCGCGGCGTTATTAACGCGCGTTTACCTTCTATCCATCCCGCTCGTACCTACTCGTGTATTGGCACGAAATAACGTAGCGGGGTGAATATCTGCTATGCTGTTCTCTTATTCACACATTCGACGCTGCGCTCGTCAACGAGCTCGACGTCGAGACAGCCTTGTCTAAATTCCTAGCTGTTTGATTTGACATTCGGAATCGAGGCTCGCTCACGAGGTTGTGGGCGAGTTCGTCGCTGTTTTTCGTTAGAGAATACGAAGTTCGTACATTAAACGTCAAACTCTTTACGCAGTGTAGTTCCAGCCGAGCGCTAGTATCGTTTAAAGTACATTAGTGAATACCATTTTTAGGCTCGACGCTGCCGCAGCGCTGACAGCCAGGCGGTTTCTTTAGAGAATAACACTGCTGAGCGTTTCAACACTTCCAACCGCCTAATTTTGGTGGCCTAATTTTTGCCGAAGTTTATATTCGTTACAATGTCCTACTTTGTCATTTGAAGGAGGCACGGTACCTTATACAAATGACGAAGTATAACATTGAGACGTTTAGAAACTTCAGTAAAAATTCAACATCATCATCATCATCAGCTTATGATAGTCCACTGCTGGACGTCGGCCTCTCCTATTGCGTATCACCTCCTAATGCGTATTAGACGCATTACCTCCTAATGCGTATTACGTGCGTGCTCCTAATACGCATTAGGAGGTAATTGCCCATAATCGCCACGCTGGGCAAGCGGATTGGCGATCGCAGTAATGTTTCCACTGTGATGATGCTGCTGCCCATCACCAATCTTTTATTAAATAATGGTAAGTGACACTTCAATCCCTTAGTCGACTCTTTCGACACCCGCAGGAGGAGTTGGGGTGGTGACAAATGTATTCTTACTGCCGGCACCACATGGCAAGGGTTCGGTAAAAATTATGCCACCAAAATTAGGCAGCTGAACGCTCAGATATTCACCCAGCGGCAACTCATGGTACTCGTAGGACTACACTGCCGTGCTAACTAAAAAGGACGCATCTCCCATAGAACTACTATGAGAGATGCGTGTTTTTGACTTAGCACGGCAGTACAAATGGTCGATGGGGTCGAAAAGTGCTCGAGTGGAGACCACGGATTGAAGCAGCGGACGCCGTCCAACGACAAGATGGACATTACGACTTTATGAAGATCGTCGGGACACGCTGGATTTGCCATGCCGATGTTGAGCCAAAAATATTTATTTATTGGTTTCTGCGATATTCATTAGAAGTAAGTGCTATTAATTTAGTAAATATATGAAGGGTCCACGGAAAAAACATGTCCAAAGCCTGAAAAAAACAGGGCAAATTCACACCTTATTCTGTTAAAACTAAGGTGGTTTTTACTTCTGTAATTTGAATTGACTAGACATATTCTTTCCTTGGACCCTTATATTATATTATCATATTCTATCTGTTATAGTTAAAGGTGGATTTAGACCAAACGAGCGAATGCTCATTCTATCCCCCACTCTACGAAATTCGTTCGTTACACAAAACGTGATTCGTCGAAATTCGTTGATTTCGTAGTGTGGGGGATAGAATGAGCAATTGAGCATTTGCTAAATCCACCTTAATATCGCGTCATTTAGTATCCTAAGTGAATATTAGTATCTAATTCCTCAGTATAACTCTTTCTTTACAACTTACCTAAGAACTTACAAATGTAATTCCGTCCTGACACAAAGCCTTAAGAGAGCTTGCCGTGTGACCAAGTTTGTGTAAAAATGCCAAACGATGTTTATGTATAAAAGTCTATCCTACCAGCTAACATAAAAAAAAAACATTAATGCAATTACAATTACTTAAAGTTCTAGAGGATAAAAAGCAATGTGTTTAAAAGTGTTTCAGTTCAGAAATACAAGTAACAAACGTAAAATGTGTCCAAGTTAAATATAATATTTTTACTTTTATGGAAATTAAAAACGGGACAAGTTTTCATAGAACCTGTCTTATAATGACAAGGTAACATAAACGTTTGAATTTAAAATAGTCATAAAAATAATAAAAAAAACAAGCTACGAACGATTTGTTGACTAGGCTACTTACTGACTTCAATACGTTGGCGTTTATATGATTTTATTCGTGAAAGTACTATTGCGATGCATTCGGCCGAACAAGCTCCGCAAATCACAAGCGGACGCGTTTTTATATTATTAGGATACAATGATTAATATATATATTTTGTTTCATATTCGTTTCAGTTTATGTATGTAATTCTACACTTAAATGCGTACTAAAATATATCTCTTCAAGAGGTAAGTATGAATGATTACAAGATTATTAATTCATCATCATCATCATCAGCCTATGATAGTCCACTGCTGGACGTAGGCCTCTCTTATCAACTATGCGTAGACGCATTAGGAGGTAAATGCCCATAATCGCCACGCTGGGCAAGCGGATTGGCGATCGCAGTAATGTGTCTACTATGATGGATGACGCTGCTGCCCATCATCAATCTTTAATCAAATATGGTCAGTGACACTTCAATCCCTTAGTCGACTCTTACGACACCCGCAGGAGGAGTTGGGATGGTGACAAATGTATTCTTTCTGCCGTCACCACACGGCCAATTAAAGATAGATTAAGATTATTCATTGTTTCTTGTATAATATGTAAATAAACAAGTATGAAAGGCCGGCTATGCGGTTGTGGCCCCGTAGGTATTCATGAGCGCCGGTAATTGCTTACGATCAGGCGAACTGGTTGTTCAATTGCCTTCCATTCATATATTTAAAAATACTTAAATTTACGTACAATGAGCAATAAAAGTGAACGCTAAGTACCTACTACATAGAACATTAATCGCGGGAAAATCTGTTTATTTCAGTATCAGAGTATTTAGTAGGAAAGAAATAATGGTACAGACAAGTTTATTACTTTTATTTACTACAATAATATTTAGTAAAACAGACCTCGTCGATGCCGTTGGTATCTACTTTTCAATGCTTTGAAATGCAAGTAAAATTAATTAAACTCTTTTTTTATTTGTGTAATTATAAACGCCTTATTGTATGGCATTATTTTCCTCGTATTGATGTTTTTTCCTCTTTACTTAGAACCTTGGAATTAGATACAGTCTAGACTGGTTTCTCGACGTTTTTTAAGCAATAAATATCGCTATATCTCACTCATAAAATAACTTAACTGAAAAAGAGTAAATAACATAGTTTACCTATACGATTAATACGTTCACGATATTTCACCACACTTAATCAATAATTTGACATATCAACATCAAACCACCAAACTTAACAGCTATGGCCTTAAAATATATTACCTTTCTATATTTATTTACTTCAATATTCATTATTATGTAATTTTGCAGGTTTACGGCCCGTTTCTAAATCTCCGGATATTATAAAAAAAAATATCACTCTCCTTTTCCCCAAACATATAAATGAAAAGGAGAGCTAACATTTATCTGACAGATAAATTTTATTCGGGATGCAAAACTTAGGGCAAAAATAGTACATTACTATAGAGGCCGGAACGAAAGGGGTTGCCGGCCGAAGACATATGTCTGAGGCGGGCAACTCTATATTTCCGGCCC
>JALPQI010005643.1:0-58930 GCA_025490895.1 Thaumatotibia leucotreta
AAGGAACATTTTGGTATGTGAAATCCTGCTTTTACTTGCCTAAGAACGACCGAATGCTCGCTCAGAACACTAAGTGAAAACGCAGCTTAATACTGAGTACTGACGTCACTATTACACGTAAATACTCGTATTAACTTCCATATTAAATATTATTGACCTTTGCATTCAATCAAATTGACATTTATGTTTCATGGAAATGAATGTGTCACTGCGTCAATGACTTCAGTTGAAAACTTCTAGTAACCCGGTGAATGAATGGCGATTACTAGAAGAATAGAACATGCTGTATAAATAATTACACTTTTTCATTTCCCGAATTACCCTTCAAAAACCAGCTGAGCCTTAAATTCGTCTAAACGTCAATCAAAAATATAGGATTATTCATAATTTTATGCTATAAAATTAAGTTATTATTATTAGGTTAGGCTCGCTTTCACCAAACTTTTTTTTGAAGAATAACGCTAGCCCTCGGATAGCTAAGTAATAATTATATAAAATATGCCAAAGCTCCATGTCTCTTTGTCGCTTATCCTGCTATTTCACCTTATCCTAACTTGCCATTTTTGTTCAGTCACTTCGTCACTCGGTATTTCAAAAATCCTACCAAATGCACTGTATGAGATTTGGCTCTAGTCTGAGCTATCCTTAAGGAAAAAGTAACAAATGTTGTCTCTCGAGAATAAAATAGTCGTGTTCATTAGTAGAGTGTAGGAAAACCGGGCAGGCTAGATTGTTGAAAATTTACGTTTCATTTTCATTTTTTTTCATTTTATTAATTCAATAACAATATTACAATTGTGTCTGAATATATGTATGACTATATCTAATTCTTAAATTCTAACTACACAACCATATACAGAATTATACAACTATTTACAATTCTTAATTCTACAGTTAAACATATAATTTATGCAAAAAAAAAAATAATAATAATATTTTCAATTAGGACCATCTATATTGCTGGTTTACATTTGTATTTTTATAGTATCTTAATATATCATTTATACAATGTCAGAAAAAAGTTTGTAAATTCTTCAATAGAGTAGAAGGATTCTCGCAATAATACTGTCAATAATTTATTTTTAAAGGTGTTAAAGCTAGTGACCTTCCTCCACTCTGTCGGAAGCTTGTTGAAGAGTTGCACACCCTGGTATTGTGCACAGTGACTGACCACTTTCAGTGTTGGCTGCAGTTTACAATGTAAATATTTTTTTCTTGTGTTCACCCTCAGTTCCCTTTCTTCAGCGGTTTCATACTGGTCCAGATTTTTCATTAGTTCTGTAAGGATTAGTAAGATGTACAAACACGGGACTGTCAGTATGTTAAGCTTGATAAAGTAGTCCTTGCAAGAGTCTCTTTGTGAAATACGCACTATGGTTCTCAACGCTCGCTTCTGGATTATAAAAGCTTTCTGTATGTTGTAGTTGTAACTATTTCCCCAGAGCTTGACACTGTAGCGAAGTTTAGACTCAACTAACGCGTGATAGACCATCATTAGGGTGTTACGATCAACTAAGTCTCTCAGACTGCGCAGAACATAGCAAGACGAACTAACATAACCATCTATACTTGCAAGTTCATCTTTCCAATTAAGTAGATCGTCAATGTGGATGCCAAGAAACTTAACTGTATTTACATTTTTTATTTTTTCACCACAAAAACAGAGATTTAGTGAGTCCTTTTGCCTTACTGTAGACCGGAGGAGCATAGCACTTGTTTTGCCCGGGTTTACCTTTAATTTGTTACAGCTGAACCAGATGTTAAATAATTCTAAAGCTCTATTGGCCTTATTATTGAGATCTTCCAGTGAAGAAGAGTTTACAATGGCGTTAGTGTCATCAGCAAAAATAACTAAGTCAATATCGGGTATACCCTTCATAACATATTGCACTAGGTCATTTGTATAAATAATAAAGAATACTGGACCTAAAATGGAACCATTGTCTATGTTGCTAGCTACTTTTGATATTATAATATATCATCAGGATGTTGACAACATTAACTATATGAGGTAGAGGTAGATCCATACCAACACACAGTCATTTGTGATATAACATCATTTGTATCTTGCGATTTTATGTTTTTGTGGACCGAATCAAATTATTTAATGAAAATGAAATATTACAAAAGCGATATAAAACATGCCTAAAATTTGACCGGTAGGTATCTACTAAGACCGAATGGTTTAGGTATCAGCCGCGAAAGCTCACAGACGTGAGTTCGAAACACATCTTGGACGTTGGTCAACTAGGTATATTTTCTTTGGAGATACTTATCTAATATAATAATAGTTCCATGATTTTATATTTCCGTTTTCTGATCTCCGGTTTATGATGGTCGCCAGTACCAAAACGATTATGTACCATCCGATTTAAGGTTGCCTAAATCGGCTACATAGCAGCTTTATTCAATTCTAATAATCATAAACACACTGGTGACCGCAACGTATAAGGTGCTTGCAAAGTGCTAAAGATTTGTTCAGAACTTAGAACCTTGTACGTAGTTTTCGTCGAGATATGATAAATGTACAATAATTTGTAGAATGATTGAAATTCATCCGGACGATTTGTGACTCACGAGGTGAGAAGTTCGAGGATAATGAACGTAGGCGTCCACAATTGTCTGAATCTAAAGCGTGTGGTTTAATATCCTATTTACTCGTACGGGTTTAACTGGACCATCCGTGAGTTCTTTTCTTTTTAGGAGCAACCGTTATAGAAAACGCTTTGGCACTTTATACAATGTCTGTATTTTGTCAGTCTAATAGTTGGTTTGGTAGTGACCCTTCCTACGAAGCTGAAGGTTCCGGATTCGAATCCCGGCGAGAGCATTATTTGTGTATATCGTGGCTGTCTATGTATTTAGGTATCTACTCGTATATGGACCTTAGGTATCTATTATATATATCGTCGCCTGGTGCCCACGTCACAAGCCTTATTTGAGCTTGCCTTGGGATTACCTAGATCGATTTGTGTAAGATGTCCCAACATATTTATATTATGTATACAAGTGTAGAGGGTGACCAAAGAATAAGTGCATATATTATTTGCCTTTGAGGTTTTGGGGCGCAGAAGGCCCGTAATAGAGGATTTTTTTCGGAAATTAGTTAGTCTTCGAATTAATAATTGTAGTAGGTAGTACCTAGTACCTAGTTACTATTTTAAGTGATTGCAAAATTTTCTATCACCATTCTGTTTCAACTTTTATACGTATGTTTTCAAAACGAATTATCTGCATGACATTTTCTCGACTCCCAAGTCAAGCCTATTATTTATTACTTATCGCTGTATAAAGAGCAACAATTACGGATTCGCTCAAAATCTGATTCAAAAGCGAATAACAAAAGAATATATTCTTGGGTTATTTTAATCTTAACTTTATCTATATAAATAAAACTACAATAAAAAATATTGTCCAAGCAAATCCAATAAAACTAAAAGTTGGACTGTATACTCACAGGACGGAGACAGTCACGCCGAGTGCGATGTACGGACAATTAACTAATTTAACAAGACAAATGTTAAACAAAGACCGTCGCTTAATGGACTACAAGCTGATAGGTACTATTTATACTCGTATGCTGGCCGTGTATTCTGATTGTACAACCGTTTTGGGAGACATGCTTTAGACGTTGCCGTTGAGACGAATGCCACCACAAAAGGCATCTTATTATGATGAATTTTAAGATAATAGCAACTGATCCTAGTATAAATCAGGCTCCCGTGACTAAAGAGAAGGACAAAAATCAAATTCATTCAACAATAACTCAGCAGTCTGTGTAACCAAACTATGAATTGGCATTGCTGTGCCCGCAAATCTGAAAACATCGATTTCAACACTTACAGTCAAAGACAAAATAAGGTGACACACAAAAATGTTCAAAAATATGTCCCAGTGCACTCTAATTCTGTGTACCTACTAATTTTATCAAAATCTAAGACGTGATCAAAATGCAATTTTTTTTTGACAAATGCTCATCATCATCATCATCATCATCATCATATCAGCCGAAAGACGTCCACTGCTGAACATAGGCCTCTCCCAAAGATTGCCACAATGACCGGTCCTGCGCCACCCGCATCCAGCGGACTCCTGCGACCTTCACCAGGTCATCAGTCCACCTTGTGGGGGGCCTACCCACGCCACGCCTTCCGGTACGTGGCCGCCACTCAAGAACCTTCCCGCCCCAACGGCCATCGGCTCTACGCGCAATGTGCCCCGCCCACTGCCACTTCAGTTTAGCGATTCGGAGAGCTATTTCGGTTACTTTGGTTCTGCTGCGGATGGTCTCATTTTTAATCCGATCACGCAGAGAGACTCCTAGCATAGCCCTCTCCATTGCCCTTTGGGTGACTTTGAGCCTTCTTATGAGGCCCATTGTAAGCGGCCACGTTTCAGTACCGTATGTCATCACTGGCAACACACACTGATCAAAGACTTTCGTCTTCAAACACTGCGGAATATTGGACGAAAATATGTGTTGTAGCTTCCCGAACGCTGCCCAACCGAGTCGGATTCGACGATTGACCTCTTTCTCGAAGTTGGACCTACCTAACTGGATAGTTTGTCCTAGGTATATATATTCGTCTACAACTTCGAGTGTAAAGTCTCCGATTATTACGGGAGTTGGTGCTACATGGGAATTTGACATGATTTTCGTCTTATCCATGTTCATCTTAAGACCAACTCGCTCGGAGGCTTTACTGAGACCAACGAGCATAGTACTTAAGTCCTCCAAGGTTTCAGCCAAGACTACTATATCGTCAGCGAATCGAAGGTGAGTGAGGTACTCGCCGTTTATGTTGATACCCAGCCTTCTCCAGTCCAGAGTCTTAAAGACATCCTCCAGTGCAGCGGTAAACAGCTTAGGGGAGATAACATCTCCCTGCCTAACTCCCCGCTGCAGCAGAATAGGCTTCGAGCTCTGGTCTTGGAGTCGGACTGACATTGTGGCGCTCTCGTACAAACACTTCAACACCTCGATATAGCGGTAGTCGACTTGGCACCGTTGGAGAGACTGTAGTACTGCCCAGGTTTCGATCGAATCGAAGGCTTTCTCGTAGTCCACAAACGCTAAACAGAGGGGCAGGTTATATTCTTCGGTCTTCTGTATAACCTGGCGAAGCGTATGGATGTGGTCTACGGTACTAAAGCCTCTTCGGAACCCGGCTTGTTCGGGAGGCTGGAAGTCATCAAGCCTGCGTGCAAGACGATTCGTAATGACTCTTGAAAACAGCTTATAGACATGGCTCAAAAGTGATATGGGTCGGTAGTTCTTCAATAAAGCGTTGTCACCTTTTTTGAAGAACAGTACCACCACACCTCTGTTCCATGCCTGTGGCGTTCTCCCTTCCAGTAAGACGGAATTGAACAACTTCTGAAGGGCCATAAGGACCGGTTTACCACCCGCCTTCAGAAGCTCAGCTGTAATTCCGTCCTCCCCAGGTGCCTTGTTATTTTTGAGCTGTTCAAGAGCCATTCTAATCTCACACAGGCTGATGTCCGGGATGTCTTCTGTGTAGTGTCGGGTCAGTCTAGCTCTGAGGTCTTCCGCTAGATCAACTTCGGGTCTGCTAGTTGACGTGTACAGCTGTCCATAAAAACCCTCTATCTCAGTCAGCAACTCAGATTTGGATGTGACGATTCTACCATCCTCAGTCTTTAATTTGGCGAGCTGGCTTTGCCCAACAGACAGATTCCTTGCAAAAACTTTAGAGCCCTTGTTCCGCTCGATGGCTTCTTCTATACACTTGGTACGGAATTGGCGCATATCGCGTTTGAGGGACTTAGAGATCCGTCTGTTGAGCTGCCGGTATAAAGTCGCATCAACTGAGGATTGTAGAACCAGTTCACTCCTTTTTTCCATTAGTTCCTGAGTGGAGTCTGAGAGCTTTCTGGTCTTATTTGTCCGTTGGGCCTTAAAAAACTTAGACCCAGCGCTATGGACAGCTTCCACAAACCCGTCGTTGAATACGTCCACATCATCGCCTAGGCAATCGAAACGGTTTTGGAGTTCCAGCTGAAAGCTCTCGGGGTTTTGAAGATGGAGTGCAGGACGGAGCGTAGACTTCATCAGTCGCGAGCGTTCTAGCTTAGGACATATATTCAACGTGCCTCTTACCAAGCGGTGATCGCTTCCGGTTTTAACCGTACTGATCACAGAAACATCGTTGAATATATGTCTCTTCGTCGACATGATGAAGTCGATCTCGTTTTTATTTGCACCGTCGGGACTCATCCAAGTCCATTTTCTGTGCTCGCGTTTCTTAAAGAAGGAGTTCATCATGTAGAGTCCCTCCTTCTCCAAGAAACCAGCCAGCAGATGGCCCCGGTGGTTCCGACGTCCAACCCCAAATTGCCCCACCCTCAGCTCGTCACCGTCTCTCTGGCCCAGTTTCGCGTTGAAGTCCCCCATAACAACGGTGAAGTAGGTTCTGGAGCTATGCATGACAAATGCTCAACTAATGATAATGATGAGCTTGGTGACAGTCATTCATGACTGTGCTATTTCGCCCGGGCTCGGTAAGAATTAGGAATTAAGACGTACTCTGTTGCTTAAAGGCCCATTTAGACGATACAAGATTCTTGAACAAAAATCCTCAATAATTGTATGCAAGTTTTGCCATTCAATATTTGAATTCAAGAATTGAATCAAAGTGTTTACACATAAGCAATAACCAAAATCTTGAATGAAATTATTGTATACAATTCTTGATAGACAATTTTCTTGACCGTGTCTTGTTTACACCACGGACACTTATTGCACGGCAATATTTGTTTGCAAGTATTGACACGTCTAAACTTTGAGTTGAATCAATTATGACCTATTGAAGCAAGAATTGAACCGATTTGCATTGGCAGATTTTCATTCAATATTGAACGTTCGCTGAGGGTAGCACGGTGAGCAAAAATAATTTCAAATTTGGTAGTTCGGAGATAATTCAATTGATAGAAATTTATAGAGGCCACGAACGTCTCTGGGACACAGAAAATAAAAACTATAAAAGCCGTGAGGCTCGTGACGCTGCCCTTGCAGATTTTTCTAAGGGACACCCCCAAGATCCGTTGATTAATTGATCGTTGCCAAACCATGTTGATTTATAATGTAGCATTTTTTCAAGTATTTTAATGTGAGTTCTAGTTTAACGTGAGCCGGAATTGCATTACGCATGACTGTGTTTTGTCTTTGAATTGTGGGAGTGATTTTATCGAGCAAGTATGAAAACTGAGCTTTGTTCACACGAAATATGTTTTTGAACTCTACATCATCCTCAACTCTGAGTTCCATGCACAGAGTATTTGAAGCCCCCAGCATGATTCTTCTGTATATCCATTTTGTTGTCCAGCACGATCTTTTTTGCGACGTTTTTCGATTAGTTTTTCCCGTAGCACAGTTGCTATTACAGCAGCGACAAGGAGCACACCTTCACGCACGGGATCCATTGTGAAACAAAAGATTGATTCACATTTCTTGTATTCAATTAACTACCTAGGCCATGTTTACATACATACCAGTATTGAATTCAAGTTGCTGCTTGAATAACAATAATTGCACGTTATGTTTATACAGTGCAATTTTTTTCTTGCCTCAACTTTCTTGTATTGAATGTTCAAGAAACTTGTATCGTCTAAATGGGCCTTTATCCGATTAAACTTGCCCTAGAGTTGCTTCAACTGTGGTTTTCCAACTGGAATCTATTACCGTGCCGGGGTCGCTAATATATTCGAGTTTTTATTATTTAGTCTTCAAGATAACTTTTATATATTTTATCTTTCTTTAGTCTTTCTCTTATTGTAGATTTTAATATTAATAATAGATGAAATGTTTTATTTTATAAGAACTAATGTTTTTGATGGATTTTTTTATCGATTGTTTTTTTAGTGACTTCATTTAGATTCATTACGAGCCTAACGAGCTCGAAGTGGTTATGGTAAAGTTCTTTTGGTCCCAAGTTCTTATGGTTACCTAGGTACCTTCAGACTCCATCCGCTCCATAATAAGGTCATTCTTTGAAAGTTTGCCTGCGGTTGGCTCTAATTAGACCAGAGACAAACTTTCAAAGAACGACCCAATACCATTAAATTACATTGTCAGACAATCTGTAACCGGCTAGTGAATATTGAAAGCGCTATACATATTACGAGTAGATTACTGATAAGCGAAAAACATCGGGACAGGGATATCTAGTAAAATTGAACCGTTCGAACGAAGGGAACCCCTCCTGTGTTTGTTTTTCATTGAATATAATATAAGTATGTTACATTTAGTTTCTCCGCCGAATAAATTAATTTAATCATCGAGTTGAATTTTGTCGCAACAAATCATTATCAAAATATCAAAGTTACATGTTTTTTAATGCCTCAACAAATGCGACTGGGATGATCATAAAATCTAAACTTCCCATTTAATCTCAGTTCCGAATGTTCCTATTCAATAATTTTCCCTTCAATTTAGACTTAATTTTCAGAGCTTTTAACTGGCATGTAATAAAACAATATCAAGTTTGTTAGAAAATAAGCTATTTATATCATTGTCAGTGTTTTTGAGCTAATTGGCAGTTCGTTGCCCTGTCGCCATTACTGCTTCATGATAACAGAAATAGTGTTTTTTGTTATCAATGTTATCATATTATTACTTATTGCCGTTACAGAAATTGTGTGATGCCGATTTCAAAAATAGGGTTGCCTAAATAATTATATTAATTATGTACCTAAGTACCCACAAACCCACATAGGTATAAGTGTACGGTGTACCTGAATCTGATGGATATTTGGATGTATTTATGCAGACAGGAACCAACCCACATGAATTTGTCATTTCAAAGATTGACTTGTTTATTTTGATTTATTTATTTAAACTTTATTGCAAAGTAAAAAATACAGACACAACAGGCGGACTTAATGCCATAAGGCATTCTCTACCAGTTAACCTACAAGCCAAACAGATAAACATTTATGGTGTTAATTAGAATGAAAAATTCTTGTCGGTTGGTTCCCTTTTGCATAAATATGTCCATTTTAAAAAGGAAAAATAATAGTGATGGCAACTGTCAACTAATAGTTCTGTGAAATAGTTTATTTACCGTTATTTATTTTGTGTAATTCGTCTTCAACGATTGTTGAAAATGTAGAAAAAACCGCTTAGATTAACCAGCACGCTTAGCACATGATTGGTGCTATTGTATGTCGGTGCAAGATAGATTTTCCGTCTTTTACTAGCTATATTAATAAAAGAGGGACGGAAAGTCTATCTCGCGGCGACATATTATCGCATCAATCATGTGCTAAGCCTACAGCAATATTCATCAAAACTAAATTCTGCTATAGTAGGGATTTTGTGTATAAAAGTGGCCAAGATACCAATTGCTAACGCTCTGTGCTAGTAGTCAGGGCCGGATTTAGAGGTTGAGAGGCTTCGGGGCAACAAAGGAGTGGAGGCCCCCTGGCCCCCAATTATTTTCCAAATAAAGTAGACAACTTTTTTCAGTCAAGTATTTCTATAAATATTTTTTTGTGGAAACAAGTATAGATTATTTTATTATTTAACAAACATATAAATATAATTGGATTTTTTTAGCTTTAACTAACGGAATCTTCCGAGCATTTTTCGCCGAAAAATCGTTGATGATTTCGCTGAAATCCAGTTCATGGAGTAAATCACTTTCAATACTCAAAAAAAAAAAAAAAATTCAAGTGTTTACTTGTTGGTATTTAATTTTTTTTTCGAAATTTCTATTGATTTGATCCCTCTTTCGTGGAGGCCCCGGGGCTGTAGCTATATTGTAGCTAGTAACGCTCAACAATGATAGCTGCGTTTCGTTCGCGATAGTGCGTTAGCGATTGGTATCTTCGCTATGCAACCTGAAAATAAGAGGATAATTTAATATAGCTGATGTTCATAACACTTGAGCCTGTGTAGGCAGATTTTCAATAAGATTTAACGATCGTGGCCTTTACGAGAAATCCTTGGCTGTCAGCACAATAAACTTCTAATGCTTAGGTATAATATCACCCGGTTCAATGACATTGTAGCAATAAAATAAAGCAGTTCGAGGTGTAAATTGCCGCCGGATCGCCATTAAGGGCACGGCTTTTGTTTTTTACTGGTGACATGCCGTTTTTGAAAGACAATAGGTAATACGTATTTAGTGCAGTTTTCATTATTTTCACCTACGACACCCTGTTTTTAAAATCGCCATCATAAATTTTTAGTAATGGCAATAAGTAATAATGTGATCGCTAGGGTCAGCCTCCGTAGCCTAGTTGGTAGTGACCCTGCCTACGAAGCTGGAGGTTCCGGATTCGAATACCGGCGATGGCATTATATGTGTATTTATTTATAACAAATTTTTGTTCCTTGGTCATGGCTGTCTATGTATTTAAGTATCTATATGTATCTATCTATTACATAATTACCTATATCGTCGCCTGGTACCCACATCACAAGCCTTAATTGAGCTTACCGTGAAATTAGGTCGATTTGTGTAAGGATGTCCAAAAATATTTATTTATGATAATAGATGTGCCGTTCACAGGAATATTCTTATTTGGTAGGTACCTAATTATGAATTTGTACCTATGTAAGTAACGTTTGCCATTATTCAATTGTAATTGTCAGCCTCTGTAGCCTAGTTGGTAGTGACCCTGCCTACGAAGCTGGAGGTTCCGGGTTCGAATCCCGGCGAGGGCATTCTTTGTGTATTTATTTATCACAAATGTTTGTTCCTTGGTCGTGGCTGTGTATGTATCTAAGTATCCATACGTATCTATCTATTATACACGGTGGAATTTAATCGGTGAACAGGAACCCATTTTTCTAACTCAGTAATCGATGGCGGTCACGTTTATGTAGTTCTTAAGTGGAACCAAGTTTTTTTTTAGCATAATTTTTTTTATGTTGTAATTAAAATTTACTGTCACCCTACTAATGGTTTAGTCTGAAAAGTTTAATACATATTTTCAAACTATCAGCCATAGAAACTTAAAACATAAATGAGCAATAACCACTCACATGCTTTAATTCTTGCGATAGACTCTATTCCTATGTAAAATAAGAGCGATGCATGGCTGATAGTTTGAAAAGAGGTATTAAACTTTTCAGACTAAACCATTAGTAGGGTGACAATAAATTTTAATTACAGTTTAATTTCAACATAAAAATTTGTTATGCTAAAAAAAAAACTTGGTTCCACTTAAGTACTACATAAACGTGACCGCCATCGATTACTGAATTAGAAAAATGGGTTCCTGTTCACCGATTAAATTCCACCGTGTATATATCGTCGCCTGGTACCCACATCACAAGCCTTAATTGAGCTTACCGTGGGACTAGGTTGATTTGTGTAAGATGTCCCAAGATATTTATTTATTTATTTTAATAATAATAAATAAATACCGGGATTTATAGGCTCGTGATGAAAGAGAGATACAAATATAATAATAATAATAAATACCTACTCTTCATTATTCACCAGAAAATAAACAAACAAAACTACTTACAGACAAAAAAAACTAAAACAGTGGTAGACAACAGGCGGTCTTGTTACTTAAGTACATGTACAATTCTACATGTATTTTCCTACCTTTTAACCTTCCGTACGAATTCAAAACGTTTTTAGGTATATAACTATTTAAGTATATAAATTATAATATATGACGTTTCCATATATTTGGGGCTTGGTATCCTCCTATTCTAAAGGCCGAGTTATATCATACAAAATAATTCGGCGCGCAATGTAGAGCAACATACGCGAGTTAAATACTCGTTGACAGCTAATTTCAAAAGCAGTATGTTCGTACCTACCTACATTGCTGCTCCGATAATCTTAAAAAAATTCTGTGGGGTCATAATTTAGAGTAACTTTAAAAAAACCTTGTAATCCATTATTACACTAATGAATCCCATGCCTGGTTTAATTGATCACCCGTATTAGACTTACACACTGTATATTATGACAGGTTTCCGCATAGCTATTATGTGCGAATGAACGACTGGTTGATATATAATGAACACTTGTTTATGAACTGTCACACGTGCACTATGCAAATCACACGGCTCTCTTGATATTGAGCAATAAAATATGCATCGATAGCTAGGATTCTTCACATATCCGTGGGTGGCCGACGTGGTCGTATTTCTCACGTGTGTCAAACATTCACAATAACCTGAGGAACGCGAATACAAATTGAAACGCGAATTCGTCGAGCACCTGTCTTTTTCACTCTAACAATGCATTGAAGTGAGACAGATGATTGAAAATTACGCTTTTCTGAAGTTCGTGGTAAGTCTACTGAGTATTACAGATTGTACTACTATTATGGAATGAACGAGCGGGTGGGAGGGATAACAAGTGACGTGACATGATTCTAAACTAGGCTAGGTATTTACATAATCTAATAATATATAAATAAATATCATGGAATAATCTTGCACAAATTAACAAGACTCACACTAAGCTGAAGGCTTGTGGTGTGTGTAGGTACTCAGCGACGACATATATGTATAATAGATAGATACATATAAATACTCTAATACACAGAAAACAACAATGACCAAGTCATAAATATTTGTCATGGACACACAAATAAATGCCCTAGAGGGAATCGAACCTGGAACCTCCAGCTTCGGAGGCAGGGCTGAGCTACGAAGGCCATCAGTCAATAATAAACAAACCCGCAGGAACAAACCCACATAAAAAAGCGCAAGAACTGTAGTAGTAGGTAGCACAGGTTTTGTGTCATAATTCTTTGTGTAGAATAATTTTAAGGTTATGATTGAAATTGCGTAAAACTGCTAATACGCATACGTACAACAATGCTATTTAAACCAACCTACTACCGCGAAAATCGAAATTCGTAAATTTCGAGGATTTTTCTCTGTCACTCAAACGAAGGCGTCATTAGATTGAGCGAGACAAATCCTCGAAATTTACGAATTTCGTTTTTCGCGGTAGGGCCGCTGGTGCAAAATAATTAAGAAAACATTTCGTCGGCTGATAAGCAAAACTCACTGTAATAAAATATTTTAAAAATAAAAATAAAACCGCCTTCAAAAATTCGCCCGAACTAAAAGGTTAAAAATAATTTTGGTTCCTACTTCTTAGGATTTCCTACCCAAACCTTTAAACCTTTTACCCTATTCATTGAAATAAAACATTATGGCTAGGTACCCTACAGATTTCTTAGAAGTCGGTGCCAAGCCGAATACGTTCATAGGTATATTTATTAGATAGAGCTTTGTAACTTACTGTCACTCCGATTACGCTTTTATCAACAGAATAGTCTGCCTCAGTCATTTTCATGAAAGCATAACCGGAGTGACAGTAAGTTACAAAGCTCTATCAAATACATATAAGTACTCGCGAAGTGAACATATTTGGCTTGGCACCGACTTCTAAGAAATCTGTAGGGTACCTAGCCATAATGTTTTATTTCAATGAATAGGGTAAAAGGTTTAAAGGTTTGGGTAGGAAATCCTAAGAAGTAGGAACCAAAATTATTTTTAACTTTTTAGTTCGGGCGAATTTTTGAAGACGGTTTTATTTTTATTTTTAAAATATTTTATTTTTTGCTTTTTAGTAGTGTAAATATAAAATCGTTATTCAGTATGCTCTAAATACTTATAATTAGAATGTACTGCACTGTAGTAGGCCATAAAACCTGAACTGGCGAACTTATATGAATACAAAAACAATTTCAAAGGTAACAGACTTAGCATGCCAATATTATTTAAAGAATCACTAACCGCTAACCGACATGTCATAACTACTAAGCAAACACTTGAATAGATCTCGAAAATGTATGACATTTGTTATATACAAAGAATCATTACTTGTGTATAACAAATGTGATCCTCATGATCCTCCAAACCCTAATCGTTAAGGAGTTATTCCTTTCATCATCAGCTCACCAACATGAGACTATGACCACCTAAAGGCAAATACTCGAATAGCCTCCAAAATATATGAAATATGTTATATTTAAAGAATTATCCCCCAACTCCTAATCTCCAAGGAGTTGTACCTTACATCATCAGCTCACCAACATAAAAGGATGACCACCTAAAGGCAAATACTCAAATAGCTTCCAAAATACACGAAATATGTTATACTTAAAGAATTATCCCCCAACTCCTAATTGCTAAAGAGTTGTACCTTCCATCATCAGATCACCAACTTAAGATGTTCATGACTAGATGCAAATACTTGATTAGTCTTCGAAAATAAATGAAAAATATCATGTGTGCCTACAACATTTGAAGAGTTCCCTCGATTTCTCCAGGATCCCATCATCAGATCTGGATTCGGTGACAATGGGACCAACTAGAAGGTATACCCTTTCAAACAAAAAAAGAATTTTTCAAATCGGTCCACGCGTCTTCGAGTAATCGGGGAACATACATAAAAAAAAAAAAAGATTTCGACGAATTGTAAACCTCCTCCTTTTTGAAGTCGGTTAAAAACTGTCACTACTCTTAGCAACTGTCACTACTCGTATGTCAGTATCGAATCAGAACTGAGAGACGAGCTTTATTTCAAGTAGGTATTTGTTACTTAGTGAATTTTGATTGTCAACCGACGATTTGTCTCATGTCATCTATACTTACTCAGTGTTTCTGTGTAGCATTTCACTTAATTGCTAAATAATGTTTTTTCACTAAAACAATTACTGATACCATTGCAACTACTTCTTTTTGTCACAATTTCAAGCAGGTACCGTGATACATTCTGTAAGAACCTTGGTGATTCACGGCAGAAATTTGAAAGGCAAATGTTTTTGCATAAAGAAAAAACCGCACGTCTTACTCACGATTAGAAAATGACAGTGTCACCTCGTTTAGTAACCACTAAGTGTTGTGAATAAACCTTTTATCACAAGCCATAAGAAATTAATCCTTATGCTCATACGCATAAAGACATAGGAAGCTATTCAGATTTCGTGATGGACATCTCGTCAGGGTATACCTACTAGGAAACTCGATTGATTTGTAAACATGGATGTTAAGTCGTTCGTGCCGTCTAGATTCAGTTTAACACTAGTACCTGGCTGTTTAAAGTAGAGGCATCGTAAGAAGTCGTTTTTGACAGCTCACAATAGTGTTGTGAAACGCTCGATTTTATCGTCGTAAAATTTTCAGTCAAGTGCGAAAGGGCGTTAGATCTGGTAGGTACTTGCCATTAAAAAAGTGTTAGGTAATCCGAATATCCGAATTAAAAAAGTGTTTGGTAATCTTACTTAGAATCATTAGCAGGCATCGAAATTTTATTTTTATAGAAAGTTATGAGTATGGCTCAGGGTATGGGTCACTGTGGCCCGGCGCTGTCTGTAAAAACTACGAGGTTTACGTGATAGACTCAAATAAGCTTTATTGGCCGGTCTTAAAGCTTGTTTCACGTTGAAGTCGTTTGGTATTGTAACATTTTTCAACCGATGACCTTATGGATGGTGGCAAGCAATATTTGTATTGGCCAAACTTTGTACGATTATATCTCATTTTCTTTGAAGGGTAAGGCAACCAGGTTTCTCCGCTGTACTTTTATATACTTACGTAACATAAAATGGTGTGGTCATTGTAGTATAGTATAGGTATAGGTACATAATTAGGTAACTACTAACAGTGATGTTAAGATTAATTCATAGTAATAAAAGTATGTTTCAATTATATGAAGTAAAGCAGTTGTTTAATCATACTAATATAACTCTTTTTACATAAAATTTGTTTATCTTGGCGGTTTTTAGAAAAGATCACAATATGTATGTTATACATATGTAGTGCAAAATCCTTTCCCATCGTATTTTCACGGAAACGTCCAAACGTGTCATGCTTTTTGTCGAGGTTGTATATCAACTTTGACATCTACTATCTGAACGATAATTATATTATATATTAGTGTGACAAAAATATGTTGTTTGCTCAAACAAAAGACTTCAAAGGTAATGGCCGTCTGAGCGCCCACCAGGTAATAAACAATAAATGCAACCGAGCAGCGGTGTTATCTTGCATATGCACGTTGCAGTAGTTTTCCCAGAAGTCAATGACGTGACGTAGTTCAACCAATCCCTCCTATTAAAAAATTCTGAAGTAATATGGGAAATATAATTTAGTCTCGATTTATTCGTTGGCGACTTTACCTCTCCACCTGTGCTGTGTAGTGATTGCAATTTTTAAGACGTTGGCTTTGTATTACCGGAATTTGAAATCGATTTTTGAAAGTAATAAACGAATAGGATGCCGTCTACATAGTCACCTCCATTCATTGTTTTTGACTGCGTAAACAAATTTAGTGATTTTATAAAACAGGTGACATGGCATAAAAAAAGGTTTACTTATTTATTTCGATTGACGTACCTATCGGTAAATTGCAGCAACAGTAGTAACATCACTATTCCGTACAGGCAACAATGAAGTTTGACATTTGCTCCATTATACTATCTGTGAACATTTACAGAACTTCATGTGCAAACAAACGTCAAAAACGACTTCTTACGATGCCACTACTTTAGCGAAGTTGCCAATCGCTAACGCTTAGTAGCATATCGTAGTTCTCCCTCTCTGTCACTCTTTCATATTAGCGCGACAAAGACAGTTAGCTGCCTTTCGTTTACGATTGACGATTAAGCGTTAGCGATTAGCAACTTGTCTAAGCACCCTGTGGCCTATTTCATCATAATTACAATTGTGACAATTGTAAAATATCACAAAAATATAAATATTGTAAGATGTCCCAAGATATTTATTTATTTATCACTGTTGCTGACGTCACAGGCCTTAGTAAATAAATGCACCAGCAGGTGTTTGTTAAATCTGGGTCTTAATTAATTACCGCCCACGGGTTGTTTAAATTTGCACATGTCTCGCCAGGAAGTGAGATTTTCTCCCTAGAAAAGAAGATCCCACTCACGGAAAAGGGTGATACTAACTACATTTTCTCAAACTTGCAATGAAATGTTGGCATTACGTACGTCAAATTAAACCAGAAAGTACAGTCAAGGGCATTAATATATATACACTTCTCCATACTGATCCCTTACAAATGTGTCTATATATTAACGCCCTCGACTATACCATCTCGCTGGTTCGATGATTGAACTTGATATGTAAAGGCATTTCGTAACTACTTTGCAGTATTTTGGACTGCAAAGTACCGGAAGAATCCTGCTTTAAAAAGTTAAATACCGGAAGTAACATTTAAAGTGACAGAAAATCTTGGCATTTGACCGTAAAAAACCACCGGGTAAAAGAATATCTTTAATAGTAAAAAAAATTACGTATAAGTTTTTTTTATTATTTTGTAGATTCGTTGCGTTCTTTGACTTATTTGTTTGTGTACTGTGAAAATCACTTTCAATTTTTTATTTCATTGCAAGTTTGAGAAAAGCACTACCTATACAAATCTCGGCGAGAAACAAGGTTACCTTCGTTTCCCGTCCTCTATAGTAAAGTAATATTATTACGTAGGTAGTAACTAAGCAAGTACCTACATATATTATTTGCCAACGTTCTCGTCAGATTTTATAGAACTTAATTAAATATGTAAATAGGCTAATAAACCTGTAAAAGTTGTGAGACCTGATTATACTGAAATAGCTTCCGCTCCATAAATTACCTATTTAAAACACTTATAAAATATGGTAATATTAATATGATAAATATTAATTATAGTGACTTCGAAAGGCTTAGGAATTTCACCAATAGAAAGCAGGCCAGGTTAACTAATGTATACAAGAGTGAAGATGTTCTATTTCCAATTAACACGTTCGACGCCGGCGACACAGCGTCTGTGATCAAAAAATTCTGACTCCTATGCCAGTGACACACATACGTGATCAAAATTATTGTACTCTAGTGCCACTAGCATAAATCATGTTCTTACTCCTGTGCTAGTCACATCGAAATACGAACATTTTTGACACAAGGGTTGTGTCGCACTCTACGAAATTAACGAATTTCGACGAATTACGTTTGGTGTAGCGAACGAATTTCGTAGAGTGGGGGATAGAACGATCATTCGCTCGTTTGGTGTAAATCCGCCTTAATATGTAAAGTTTAATACATCATTAGGGCAATGATATTGATATTAGGTAAAATAGGTGTAGTAATTTACTTTTCCCCTCACTAGCTCGTAAAGTGCTCGTTAATACTTTAATACGAACGTGTAAAAACGCATATTATTCACTTGTGTGGCAAAGTAATGACCTTGGTTTTGGAATAACAAAACGTAAAATGCTCATGGAAATTGTTTCATATTAATGATAATTAAATAATTTGTTTGAGAATTTAGTGTAAAATACAAACCTTTGTATAATATGATGATTTTAACATATAAATCCTAAAATTCCATAAGTAACAATTGTTTTAGTGAATGATGATAAGATGACTAGATGCAATCACAAAACGCAGAAAATGTCAACGTCAACATTGTCAAAGAATAATATAGGTTATAATCTTTATTTACCGACTCGAACACGCATACAAATAGTCAACTAAACAACTTTCAGGGTGTTCTGTTATAATTTTGTAAAAATAATGAATGAGAATGATTTAATAATGCATTGGCGTTGGTGTGCAACTACAGGAATTTGTTAAAATCGTGCTGCGTTTACTTTTTCGTGCTAAGTTTACTGCGACAAAATCTTGCATTAAATACATGATGCATTTGGAAAATTATTATCACTAACCCGATGATGATTGTAATGTGAACAAATAATTACCTTCTTTGAGTTTCCTCGCTATAGTGAGGGGAAAAGTTTTGTGTTACACACGGGTGCAAATGTATTTTACTTCTCGTATGTTAAAACACTCGCTGCGCTCAGGATTCTATTTTAGAACCACTCGCTTCGCTCGTGGTTCAACTATAGAATCCTTTCGCTTGCTCGTGTTTCAATTTCATACTCGCGGGTAAAATACAACTTTGCACCCTTGTATAACAAATAACTATTATACCTTCAATAACATTTACCGGAGGAGGCCAAACATAGCCCCAAATAACCAAATAAAAAAATAAAGATTGTGGCGTGGCGATTATGGGCATTTACCTCCTAACGCATAGTTAATAGGAGAGGCCTACGTCCAGCAGTGGACTATCATAGGCTGATGGTGATGATGACGATGATGACAGAAGCTAAACTATTTGGAAATCAAAGGCACATGTCACATGCCTCATTACCAGATTCCTTGTATTTGCGGCACTGATTTTATAGAATAAGGGTTTTCCCTTATTCTATAAAATGTATCCGTCTTGTTTTGCAACACAGGTGAGGTTCATAAGTTTACGACATAGCTGGCTGCAAAACATGTTTACTGAGTCAATAATGAATCAACAGACAAAGCATAGACACATTAAGTCCATTCAAATCTGTAGCTTCACTCAAGAACACAAGTTATAAAATAGCAGTAGACTCGGAACCTTTGTTTCGTAAATACGTAACTAAGTATGTGAGTCAACGATGACCATTTACTGTGAGTGAATGTGACTGAGTCAGCATCATAGAGTGAGATAAACGTTCCGGAAGCATTGAACTTCTCGATAGGTACGTGTCACACACTTAATGACAAAATATTTAAAAATACATTACATATTATGCAGATAGACGTCGAATTAAAAAGTTATAAGGCATACTTTAATTAATTATCGACAATTTTATACCCACGTGAGACTCAAACGTGTTTAAAGTTTAAATATTTAGCGAAACTAGTTAGTCCCGTAATTTACGTCGATAATTGCTCGATATGTGTCGATCCATTACGACGATCGTCAATAGATTACCTTTACCTACAACTGTTCGTTAGTAGAAACCAGAAAAAATGTAAACAAACCTATAAAGTCACATTATTTCATAATCATGCACATTTAACCCCTTATTCATAAACGTTTACAAGCCGCTAATAATAATTGTTTGTTCCTTTTGCTCTTATGGACACATTGTTAAGACCGAAAGGGACAAACAATTATTAGCGGCTTGTTAAGGTAACAAACGTTTATGAATAAGGGGGATAGAACACAATCATAGTTTTATCACCAACTTAAAACCTTAAACCTATAGAAGCTACCTATACTGAGTGTGACGATGAGCCAGTGATTCCTTTAGTGGCAACACACCTAATTACCAGAAACATCAAGAAAACACTGCCAATGGAAGCAACATTGGCTAAATTCTGAGAAGCCACTTTCAAAACAGGTCACTTTCCAACGTCATCGACACTTAGAAATGCACTGTAATATCCCAACTCTTAAAATTTGTCTTGGTTTCGCATATTTTTTTATAAACTCAAAGATAAATTTCAAACATCTGTCTCTGTTACACCGAGGACGCTTTCTTAAGAGCGACAGGGACAAATGCACGAATGCAAAATTTACGAACTTCGAATTTCACGACAGTCCAATTCACGATGGCAGACCGATGAAAACTGAGAGCCGCGTGCGTTTGTAAACATAATATACATATATATTATATATAAATGATTCTAGTATTTCACGTTAGCTGATTATATCAGTCGGATTCAAATCAACGTTTGTATTAGGACTAGATTATGTAATGTTTGATTTAAAGATAACCTATCTATTTCGAGTGCGTACCTCAAAAAGTACTTAACTGATGATAGCTCAGTATCTAAACAGATCAATATTATATTAGCATACTTTACATTGGTATTTAATGCAGAATAGTACATTGTGTATTTAGGGCGGTAAGTAAGAATTTGCGAACGAGTATGAAAGTAAAGCCCAAGCCGAAGGCGCGGGCTTTACTTCACACGAGTTCATAATTCTTGTACCTACCGCCCGTGGTACACACAATGTTTTTCATCACACCTGTGATGCAAAAAAGTAAATAAAATAATAAATATTTTCACAAAACCACTCTAAAATGGTCTAAATCACGGATGACTTAATTTCATCATTTTCATAAAAGAAATCTCGCCGCGGCGCGCGGCGTGCGCCGGACCGCGCTAGTGCGACGTAATGCAACTCAACACCCAGAAGACAAATGTAATTCTGTTTACAGCAACATCTAAAAACTCAGATGCCCTAAATGTTAATTTAAATGGAAAAATAATTAAACAGACTGATGTTGTTAAATTTTTGGGAGTTCATATTGATGAATTACTGAACTGGAGACATGAACTTCAAGTGCTGACGAATTCTATAAGCTCCGCTTGCTATGCCCTTCGTAGCCTGAGAGACCAAATCGATGTAAACCACCTAAAAATGGTTTACCATGCACTCGTGGAGTCGAAACTCCGGTACAGCATTAAGCAGTGGGGCAACAGTTATCAGTATAATACAGACTTGGCTTTCAGACTCCAAAAAAGGGCTATTAGAACTATAGTTCGGATTCGTCAGGAAGACTCTTGTAAAACACATTTCGCGAGTCTTAAGATTCTTACAGTGCCTTCACTCTACATCCTCGTACTGCTCACAGACTTTGTTAAGCACTTAAGTAAAAGCGAGAGTCCCTCGGAAAGAGAAATAAGGCTATCGACAAGGCGAAAGGACATCAAGTATGACGTTGTACCTCGGCTGAACATTATGAAGCACGCTACCAGCTATCAGGCTGTGTTCCTATTTAACCAGCTGCCAACAGAGTTTAAATCTATTATGAACTATAAAATCTTTAATGCAAGACTCAAACAGCACCTTTTGAATAAATGTTATTACTCTATATCAGATTTTGTATTAGATTAGGATTCAATAACAAGTAGATTATAATTAAAATATTATGTTATTATTATTTTTTTCTAAATTTTATTGACATGATTAATTAATTACTTATTATTATTATAAATATCATAATTTGCATTAGTATATTTTAGTTGACATTGTTTATTTCATTGGTGTTGTATTTCTTCATGTTTAATGTAATTCTATTTTTATGATTAATGTAGTATTAAGTTTATGTTCAACACAATATTTTTTGTTATGAATAAATGAAATGAAATGAAATGAAATGTTGTATGAAAATCCTTAACGGCCTACTAGGACGTAATGACGCACCTACGGCGCGCATCACCGCAGCGTATTGGCGCACTTACCGAACAGGTGTGATGAAAAAATATAAAATATAGGTTAGATTATCCTCAGAGGGTAATGTCGCTTACCTACTCGATAAAACAGAGTATATCATCGTAGTTTTCTCTCTCTATCACGCTTTCTTATTAGTTCAAGGGAGACCGTTGCCTTTCGTACGCGACAGAGTGAGATACAATCACAACCAAGCAACCGAATAAGTCGTTAATAATAGGCATTGCTTTGACATGGATATTTGGCAAAATCAATTTAATTAATAAACCTACAGTATGGGGTTCTTCAAAAGAGGAGTGTACAAGTTCTTATTGGGTCGGCAACGCGCATGTGACACCCCTAGGGTTGCAGGCGCCCATAGGCTACGGTGACTGCTTTCCATCAGGCGGGCCGTATGCTTGTTTGCCACCGACGTGGTATAAAAAAAACCTAAAGTACACGTAACTATTTATAGAAAGTTAATCAAATAAGTTCTGTTATAAGAGCCCTATATTTTATCAAAATTTGTTAATTAATTGCTGTATTGTTTCAGCATTTCTTGGGGCAGACGATATCCGACATAGAAAACCGGGAAAACACTTAGTTCAATGACGACTTTTAATGACCCAATAGGCCATAATCAACTTTTAGATATGATTAAAGTGAAGTATTTAAGTGCAAGTTATCATGCAATTACCATTAAGATGTGGTCGGCGCGGCGGTAAAAGTACTGACGTTGAGAAGCTTTGGAAATAATGAGGATTTTACTCTTCCGAATAGTGTGATATTCTTCTCACTCGTTATCAGTAGACGTACCATTAGTTGGAAAGTAAAGGAACCGTTTTACCTGATACGTAAGCCATTCTATCTCGCTCGCAATGATATTTTAGAGCGAGCGCGATGTCCTGCTTTACGTATCGAGTAAAACCTAACGTTACCGATGCTTGCAAAGTCATGGTACCGCTATTATTTCAAGTTTGCAAATTATGACAATTTTATGTATGTAATAAAAAAGTAGAGTTATACAAGCTGTTCATTATTGACAACCGAGTGGACAACTTATGTTTTTTCGAGTGACAATGACCCAAATGTACTTACTAAGCTCTGAAATGGAATTCGAGATCAAAAATGTAAACAATCTATGACAATGACATGACATTACAAAGTCAATGTTAAAGTGACATTCCAGGGGTATAAAACGTTTTATATCAAATGTAGTTTTTAACACCTTTGTAAATTAACGTCGCATTTTGAGATTGGTTTTTTATTTGATTTTATTTAACACTTCACTTACAACTATCCTTACAGGTACTAAACCTAAGACAATGTTTTATGTGTAGATGTAGATACGCGAAAGTCAAAGTATGTTCGATACACAAAGTATCACAATCGTTAACATATTTTTGGATATGACAATAAAAAACATACATCTGAGTGTCGACGGTTCCTGATTACAAAAATAAAACCGAGAAAATTTGCTACAATGATGTAAATAATCAACATAATCAAAAACATAATCATGTTTGAAAACGAATGTCGTGTTACTTTAATCTTTAGGATAGTCGGGGAACGAATTTCAGTCTTCATCTTAGTTACGATCGAATCCATTTCGATTAAAATATGAAAATGATTGATTTGTAGGTAACAATACAAAAATCTGTATACTTTGTAATACTAAATAAAAAAAAAAATATTTGGAGTAAAAATTCATAAAACAGTCATTTGGTGCACCCTCTTGTTTTGATTTTTGAAGTACATAGTTATAAATGCGAACCCTATTAAATGTTTCTTAGTGTAGTTACCGTATTAAATTACGAACAAACTAGTTATTGTTATAACTGCGAACCAAATGTTTAAGATTTCTTATCATTGCCAGTAGAATAAATTAAACACCTTACATTTTATTAAAAGTAGCGAAATATATCATTAAAAATTATATATTTCGCTTAATGTTTTGTATTAAAACTTTGTAAAATATTTAAAAATTTTGCGTACCGTCAGTGACGGTAAATACGCAATTTTTATAAGTATTTGAATGATTTTAGATTACCCCCCTCTCGTGATTATTTTTTTGTGGTGGTATCCCATTTGTTTACATTTTTGATCTCCAATTCGATTTCACACCTTAGCAGTATAGGTTGTAAATATGCACAGAAAATATACTATTCAGACATACATAAACCCATGGTATGGATGCTGCTGCTAATATTATGAAAAGGTTAGTATATTAAATATAGAGCAAGTGATGCTATTTAGGTAAGAATTCCTTTACTGCGCCCCAGGGGTTTGAATATTCAGCGTCTTTCATAAGTGTAATACACAGAAGAGTTTACGAGTATCTTAACAAAAATAACTTATTTTATTAATACACAGGATGTAAACAAAAATAGCGGCGATCTGTTTAAGATCACATTTAGTTTCGTATCCTGATTCGGAGCAAGTAGGATCAAATTATTCGAAAAAAAAACAACTCGATGCTTTTGAATGAAACCAGCGGCCTACCGCGAAAAACGTAATATTCGAGGATTTGTCTCTCTCACTCTTATAACGCCTTCATTTGAGTGACAGAGAAAAATTTGCGAATTTCGATTTTCGCGGTAGTAGGCCAGACAGCCGCTTTTGCAAGTGTGACTGCTGGCAGTCTACTATTTACTACCTACTACTGGCAGAGAGAAGTCATCAAAGCCAAAGAAGAGGTCAAATCACAGAATAAAAGCCTGGCCCAATTGGTCGTGGCTGTTGGAAAAAGCTGCGCAATATCGACAATATTTTCACATTCTTCTTCGAGTCCTGTCTAAATTATTGGCTAAATCGTCGGCTGTCAACCAAAACTCATTATGAAAACTGTTACAACTCTTAGTAACCTCGTATGTTAGTATTGAATTAGAACTGAGATACGAATTCTATTTCAACTAGGTAGATATTTGTTACTTACTGAGTTTTGGTTGTCAACTGGCGAAATATGAATTGTAGGATATATTAAGGACGGAGTAAGAGAGAAAGCCGAAGAACTACAACACCTAAAGGATTGATCAAACCCCCCTCCCCCCTACTTTACGAAATTCGATCGTTACTCAAAACGTGATTCGTTGATTTCGTAGAGTGGGGTATAGAATAGCGAATGCTCGTTTGATCTGAATGCACCTTAATAAAAGAAAAAGTGAATGTCATCGTAGATGAGTGTAAGAAAGAAAAAAGTGGCACTTGCTCCATCAACTCTTGCATGTAGAAATTTTGGTGATTATATCCTACGAAATATTCCTTGTTTCGTAGATGTCGTGATAGCTCCACTGATAATTACAAGATGACACAACGCCTATAGCGGAACAGCACTTTACATGCTTAACTAACTCATTCAACATCCACATTGAATCAGCAGCGATGTTCATGCTCATTACGTATACTACATGTAGGTACATTATGCTAACAAGTTATTATGCAAATACCTGGCGCTAGCGTGTAGCACAAAAAACCGGCCAAGAGCATGTCGGGCCATGCTCAGTTTTCTTCGATAGTGATTGCAATAACTCAGTGTCAAGTACTTCGAGCTCTGAACTCAGTATATTGATGCTGAGCTCGGAGATACATTACTGTAAAAACACAAAGTTTCAGTATATACATTGATGGCAATGGAGCAATTTAGAAGTTTCGTCAAATTAAAAAACCAACATTGGTTGGTTTTTTAATTTGACGAAACTCGTACGCAGCCTTTCTGAAAAAAAAATCACGAATAGTGGACTCATAGCATACTTTAAATAAAACTATTTCGAATATAATCGGCCCAGCCGTTTTTAAACAACTACAGAACCCTACATTGAGCATGGCCCGACATGATCTTTGCCGTTTTTTATGCATGTGCCACGTACAAACCTTATAACGGTGACAAATAATACGAAAGTCTTTTCGGTCTGTAGTTTTACCACTTTGCCAGCTAAGAAATGCAATTCACGGGGCCCCCTTAGCTGGCAAAATTGGTAAACCTATAATAGGTTGGACAAGCATAATTGGTGAAATATAAGTTTTAGTAACGTCCAAAATTACACCTTCCATTCCAATGATCGTGCAATCCTTGCGAATATCTCGATAAAATATAAGAACCAAAATCCGTTAACGCAAACATAAAAAAGATTTCCACCCTATTACAGATTTTATCTAAATGTAGTAAAGGTACGAAAATGTTTTTCTTTTATCGTTTTATCGCCACCTACGTATGACACGTATTACAGATTGCTTAGTCAACGACTTTTTTTGAACCTGACTTCTGCTACCGTAAAACTACCCAACTATAGTCCAAAAGCTCTCAACTATGGTCCTAAACTATGTCAAATATCTTCGATTTAGTGTAATTATTATATGAATGACGCAGTTGTTACACAAAGTCTCCTCATTAATGATTAAAAAACTTAGATAAAACTAAAGTAAAAGATTTCCATTGATGCTTCATTACGAGTTGAACTTGTGGACCATAGTCGTAGTACTGGGCTATAGTTGTAAGGTTTTATGGTACAGGAAACGTTAAAGCGATCGGACAGCGGTGAGTTGGTTGAGTGGGGAAAATCCAGGACCCATCCAGACCGGGCTACGATAGTTTCTACTACACTGGAATACTTCTACAAGTATGAGCTCCAGCGGGATCGGTGGAAGTATTAGGTACCAGAGCGCTTGACAAGTTGCCAATCGCATTTACTCTGTCCTATAAAAATCATGAAAGTACAGCGAGGAAATGCCGCCAGCATCCTCGGTACAATGTCACAAGGGCCAATCTTAGATATAGGTTAGGTTAAGTAGATTAGTTAGATTTAATCTATGTATTGTAGTTTTATCAATGTTATTAAAGTAAATTTTTGAAAATCTTACTTGAAAACAATAATATGAAATAGATCGGTGAGAATAGTCTTACACAGTTTACTGTCTAGTGCTCTTTCAGTGCCAGGAGTTTCGAATGATTGGCACAGGCTAAAAAAATAACAATTTAAACAGACAATAATTTATTTTTATGGAGGACCAGCAGAGTTTCCTAACACAGGTGATAGAAATTGGGTTTACCTACTAAAATATCATGACATGACACATTTTGACATAAATAAATTTTTCGTTGTTTGTCGTATCTACGCAAAGGATTTGAATGCACCAAGATTCGTACCCGATACCTCCAGCTAAGCAGGCAGGATCACTACGGACTGAGTTGCAGGCGACGAGCTATTTTTTTTATTAAAATATTATGAAGACGATACGAAATATTATAGATACGAGTGTTATAGCAATTACATGCATATGAAAGTCGCTATAGGATCACGTTTTAAAAAGTAAAATACGGTCTTAACAACGAGGGACAAGAAAAATTTGATTGGCTCCAATAATGTTTGAGTTCAGCACCTTTTATATCCATTGGAGAAATGGAAACACACCAAACCTTCTGAATAGAGCGTTAACGAGGATCAGGCTAAATGTTCGCGACCCCTGAATCGTCTTTATTTACTTACGGATGCCTTCAAAAATATGTCAACGATTTTGATCCTTGTGCCACCGACATAGGTTCTGAAATGTATTCATATTATTAGACGTGATAGTGCGGAGATGTTTTGTGAACGATTTGGGGAATGCTGTCTTGTAAACGATTTGTGATAATGCTCTGCGATTAACCTACATTCTTGTGTGGGGAAAGCCTTAGATGGTGTTTTTCGGTACACTTCACTGTGTCGAAAATAGAGTGTCTAAAATTAAATATCTACTTATATATTAAATATGTGATTTAATACCTGTTTATAGCTCGTGAGATCTAAGAATAATCTTTTAACAATTATACACCGTGTTTTTATTGATTTCCGTTAAATTGGACAGGTTACTTGGGACATTAATAGAAGTTGCCTGGTATATTGGCTTTTGTTAATTTCGTAAAAAATACTTTTTTTTCGTTTTCATATACACGGTGGAATTTAATCGGTGAACAGGAACCCATTTTTCTAATTCAGTAATCGATGCCGGTCACGTTTATGTTGTACTTAAGTGGAACCAAGTTTTTTTTTAGCATAAGAAATTTTTATGTTGAAATTAACCTTTAATTAAAATTTATTGTCACCCTACTAATGGTTTAGTCTGAAAAGTTTAATACCTCTTTTCAAACTATCAGCCATGCATCGCTCTTATTTTACATAGGAATAGAGTCTAACGCAAAAATTAAAGCATGTGAGTGGTTATTGCTCATTTATGTTTTAAGTTTCTATGGCTGATAGTTTGAAAAGAGGTATTAAACTTATCAGACTAAACCATTAGTAGGGTGAAAATAAATTTTAATTTCAACATAAAAAAAAAATGTATGCTAAAAAAAAAACTTGGTTCCACTTAAGTACTACATAAACGTGACCGCCATCGATTACTGAATTAGAAAAATGGGTTCCTGTTCACCGATTAAATTCCACCGTGTATAATAATTGTAATGGCAAGTGTGAGAGTACCTTAACAATAAGATCTCAGGCGACTGACGGTTGCTTACGGCACATGTCAAAATAAGTAACTTTAGGATGTAATAAAGGTTACAATGCACTTATTCAGTCATTAAACTTATTTTTTTAATAACTCAATAACAGTAAGAGATAAGACACTTGTTTCTTAGAGAAATTAATTATTTTTTACCTAAATAAGCTTCCCTTAAATTTAACGGAAATCAATAAAAACACGGTGTAAAAACCCTTATTAATATGGGGTTAAAACTCACCACTATTACAAACTTACAAACAGTTAGTGGCATTCTTCACATAGGGATCAATGGAGTCGATTTATTTCTGCTTCTATTTTTTCTGTGACTTATAGTTACTATGGAAGGAATGAATAATGAATTACGACACAAGTGCAAAAAACATGAAATTCGAAACGAGTGGCGATGTTTTAAAATACGACCGAAGGCAGTGTTTTAAATCAACACGAGTCACGAATTTCCTTTTTGCACGTGTCGAAAACGCTTGGAAGAGCTACCTACTGCTCTGCCTGTCCTAACCTACGGTGCCCAAACATGGTCGCTCACTGAGGCTCAGAAGTCCACAATGGAGCGCAGTATTCTAGGTGTCAGGAGGACCGATCGTATTCGGAACACCACACTGCGCTCAAAAACCCGCATTGCTGACGTTGGTAAGAAAACTGCTAGGCTCAAGTGGGACTGGGCTGGCCACGTCTGCCGCATGCAACCGGATAGGTGGGCTACCGTAGCCACCAAGTGGATGCCACAAAATAGGCGCGGACGAGGCAGACCCAAACGGAGATGGCGGGACGACCTGGATGCCTTTCTTAACAACTGGCCGGAGGAAGCACACACTCGGGAGTCATGGAGTTTGAGGGGAGAGGCCTTTGCCCAGCAGTGGGACACAAATACGAGTATAGGATGATATTTATTTAGGTTCAAGTACTTTTTTTCCGTTTAAATATAGTAATTCAGTAAACTCATTGATTCAGTCGTTTAACACTAATAAATTAGCTATCACACTCATACTTCTAAACAAATAATCAAAGTTCCAAGTTATGGCACAGTATAAAGATCTTTGACAAAACGCACAAATAACTTTATACAGCACATTTGATAAGCACCCTCGATGTTCCCATTTCCTAAATGACCGTCCCTATTTGCTGCCGAACGCACGCTTTTTAAGACGCCATCAATCTTCTGCCAAACCATTATCCTAACGTAACTTCACCGGAACGAGGCATCACAAATAAACATAATGACAAGACAATAGCACCTAAACCAACGCATTAAAGGTCTAAATCGCATGCAATTTCGCACAGGTAATTCTCGCCAGCTATACAAACTTAATTTTGCAGTCTTAAAACCCACGCACAAACGTTAAACTTGAGAAATATGAATGGGAATATTTAGCTAGTTTGTCTAACAGCGGTAAATGTATGTTGGTTTGGGACAACGAGAAATGCTCGGTCAAATGGGGGATTAGCCATGTGGAAACAGATTAATAGAGCACTACCGGATCGGCGAATTGATTAACATTGAAACATGAGTGACGTCGACGTAAAAAGTCGGTCATTGCTACGCGTTAGTTTAGCTGGAAAGCCAATTTAAAAGCGGTCGTATACCTAATCTGGTCAAACTCTGTAACGACTAACGACTCTATGGGTCGGTATTATATTTGTCTATACAGGGTTACTTTTTCATCGGTATATATAATAAATGTTACCAAATCATTGGTATCGATAATAGATCCCATTTATCAATTAAAATGAACACTTTTTTTTTTAATTTTTATTATTTTATCCTTAATGCAAAAGTAGCATGTTAATTACAAGGCGTCGACGATGCGGTATGATGAAGGCGGCGGGAAGGGGTGATCCAACCCGCCATGCCGCGCGATGACGTTTTAAACAAACAGTTGACAGTTCCGAATTTCTTGTTAGATTTGCGGATAAGTTCGAACATTGAACGTTGAACAAATAAATAAAATCTAAATCGTAAGTATTTTGGTGTTTTGCTCCAAAGGGATAGTAACAAAAAATGCTAGTATTTTGGACTACTATTACGTATGTTGATTTATTGTACTGGTGAAAAATTACTCGTAACCCTGTATGCTGCTATTTCTTTCAGTCTTACTTGGCGCTGTTAAGAGTAATTGAGATTGCATTACATATATAATGTAATTAGTGTATATTGTGTGTTAGTGCATTACAGAAAGGTATCATGTCACTACTCTTAAAATATTCCTTGTGTGTTCTTTAATAAAATCAATTTCAAGCACGGTGACCTTTCCATGTGCATGTTTCTAAATACATCGGCATCATCAAAGTTACGGAAAGGTATCATGCCGTGTGGTGACGGCAGTAAGAATACATTTGTCACCACCCCAACTCCTCCTACGGGTGTCGTGAGAGTCGACTAAGGGATTGAAGTGTCACTGACCATTCTTTGATTTGATTGATGACGGGCAGCAGCGTCATTATAGTGGGCACATTACTGCGATCGCCAATCCGCTTGCCTAGCGTGGCGATTATGGGCATTTACCTCCTAATGCGTCTATAAGCATAGTTGATAGGAGAGGCCTACGTCCAGCAGTGGACTATCATAGGCTGATCCATATCCAACCAAAATGATTCGCCTTACCTGCAAAAGAAAACCGAAATGAAACGATTTCATCATAAAAAGATAGAGTATTTAGACAGGTATTTATTTAATTTATAAAGTGCACAATCAGCATATATAGAGTAGATATAACAGTTAGTGTATACCTATACACAGAAATTACTAGAAGAAGAATAAAATAATATTTAATTGACCCGGATTTATCCATGCAGGGCGTAAGTCTAAAACGGGCGAAGCTCTTAACAGGTGTTCGTTTAGGACATAAAATGTACATTTAGATAACTTTTGCTTAAAATTATCCATACAAACTAATGAGGGTTTTCTGAAATGGCGTTCACCAGGGCGGCAGCACTGAGGCGTCAGGTCCAGAAACTTGTCTAAATTCTCAGAGCAGCTATAGTTTTGTGTTTAAACGTTTTGTATCATCATCATCATCATCAGCACCCATCATTGGACACCCGCAACTTTTACCAGGTCGTCGCTCGTTTTGTATGAGTTATAAAAATTATAGAAAAAAATAAAAATCCCTTCTAGTTATTTTTTCTTTGGAGCTTGATAATTGTGTTTCTTAGCAGGACCTTACGGCTAAGTGGCGCCAACTAGTGGCATACATTTTCGAGAGAGAAAACCCTCATTCGGCGCGCAATGTAGAGCAACACACTCAAGTTAAATGCTCGTTGACAGCAAATTTCAAAAGCAGATGACATAACTGCCATATCAATAATAACAAATGTTCGTGCCTACATTGCTGCTTCGAAATTCTTTAAAAAAATCTCAGGAGTAGTAATTAAGTGTAACTTAAAAAAAAACTCGTAATACATGATTATACTGATGAATTCAATGCCTGGTTTAATTGATCGCCCGTATTAGATTTACACGCGGTATACTGCAGTAGTCAACAGACTACGAACAAATAAAACATGGAAGCCTCTCGCCATACTAAATTGCCTTTCAAAAACGGTCCTGAATTTTAGTTGACAAGTGTCACTTCCATTTCAATGCATCACGATAATCAATTTCAATATCAACCTATAAAAACTTAAGCCGCCATTTATAAATAGTTGCGATTGGTCCGTCAAAGTTTTGATTGGCTATATTCTATAAACATGTGTTAAATATGTTGCGCCGGAATATGCGCGGTGTTAAGAAAAGCGCTATGTCCTGCCCATCTTGGCACAATTGAACAATTCTGTTTGGGGGCATTTTTGAGCTGGCATTAGACGTCCATGTTATATATGGTCGCAGTCAACAGACAACAGCATCCTTGTGCATGTGCATTACTTGCACTGCCATCGCTATCCCGCTGGCCAAGCGTGGCGATTATGGCACATTCCCCCAAATTTGGGGAAGCCCTTTGTCAAACAGTGGACTGGACGTCATTCGGCTGAAATGATGATGATGAGAACAGAACTAGATACTCATAGTAAAAGCTTTGTTTAGTTTGGGCCGATGTGTTATTTATTTGTTTTCACCCTTATTATTCAATTTATTCATGAACCGTCTCTTAACTTAGTATTATCAAACCGGAATCAGAAGGGGATTCGAAAGTACTGTTGACACAACATTTTTTTATTATTTTCTTTATTAACATTAAAACATACAGTGACATAAATAAAAGGTCCCACAAAACAGTTTTCACGGTTTGACTAAATGACACAACATTTACCAAAAAAGAGTTGCTTATAATATGTAGTGAGTGATTAATTAATCTATTTCTGTAAGTCCCTGCACTTAAACTATTATTATAACAATGAATAGGTATATCCTAGATTGACTTATAAACGGTACCTACTTTCGAATCCCAATAATCCCATGTCGCGGTTTGATAAATAATAAGCCGATAATTATTGTTTCTCCCTTTCGATCTTATCAATACGTTATAGGACCGAAAGGGACAAGCAATACTTAGCTAAGTTGGATCGGTGCTCAGAGATTTAGAGCTAGTTCCGATTCCGAATCTGGCCTACTACCGCGAAAATCGAAATTCGTAAATTTCGAGCATTTTTCTCTGTTACTCAAACGAAGGCGTCATTAGAGTGAGAGAAACCAATCCTTGAAATTTACGAATTTCGTTTTTCGCGTTAAGGCCGCTATTCCGAATCATCAGAAAATACGCGTTTGGACGGCGACAGCGGTGGACAATTCCGTAGAACGCTGATATCGTGGGAGTATATTACAACTTTATGTATTTAGGACTGACTCATGTTTATTTATTACTTCAAACCGATGACACAGGTCGTTTCGTCAGCGTCTAAACTTACAAGTAATCCATTTGGTACGGGGAAAATCGATCCGTTACCTTGTATGTATGAACCTAGGTACATGTATACACATCGATGTAATTGAATGTCTTATCAATCTTTGCGATACGTGCAGTCGTGGAACTATGTACGTGTCTAGTAATACTTTTAGTAAGTTAACAGGTATTTGTGTGACTAACTTCCTGATAGTTAGTTAGTTAGTTATACTGGGCTTTTTCCGCAACTCGACAACCATTGTGCCTTTTTTGCGTGATAGCGAGGTAGCCCTATTCAAACCATCCAAGCTCCTCCACGAAACTTAGTGTATGTTTCAGGTTGCTAAATGCCTCCTTTAGTGTATGTGGAGTCCCCAAGTGCCTACTCCTGTATACCTCTACTTGTTTACAATCTAGAAGAATATGTTTTGCTGTTTCCTCCTCTTCCATGCACATAGGACTATCTGTTTGCCCATATTGTGCAGGTGTTTGTTTAAAGTGTTGTGTTCTAACACCCTACTCTACGAAATTCGATCGTTACACAAAACATGATTCGTTGATTTCGTAGAGTGGGGGATAGAATAGTGAATGCTTGTTTGGCCTGAATGCACCTTTAGATAAATCCACATAGTTGAACGGAAAGCTCTATTAAGGCTTCAACCGTGGCCACTAAGCAACGATATCTGTCTATACATATTGTTGTTGTTGTATTCTGGCCATTTTTTCCGCAACTCGACATCAAACGTGCCTATTTTGCGTGGTCCCAACGCTGGTCCAGTACTTGTTGAGGACTTCACATACACCCTTGAATTTCTTCGCAGGTGTATTCAGGTTTCCTCACGATATTTTCCTTCACTGTAAGGCACTTGTGAATATCAAATGATATTTCGTACATAAGTAAGTTTTTTGAAAAACTCATTGGTAGAGCCGAGGATCGAATTCACGACCGCTGCGTAGCAGCCCTAGGCCACAAATAAATGATAAATGGTAACTAAAATACAAAGAACACAGCTATGATTACAGTACAAATATCACTACATACATAGTCACTACATAGTATAAAATAAAGTCACTTTTTCTGTCCCTATGTCCCTTTGCACGCTTAAATCTTTAAAACTACGCAACGGATTTTAATGAGATTTTTTTATAGGTAGAGTAATTCAAGAGGAAGGTTTTTATGTAGGTATAGTACCTGTGCGAAGCCGGGCGGGTCGCTAGTTTGTAATAAGCAAATAAAGAGATCCCCTCACCAGGGTTCTAACCCAGGGCCTACAACTTCGTGGGTACTACTCACTTACCAAACTTAGGACGCAGCCAGAAGGTCAATTCGTAAATCAACTCTGATGGATTGATGACAGAAAAACAATTGTCTGTCGCATGCGCATTATAACAACTTGCTATGTCACTATTGCGCGTCAATCCAATATCCCTTGACCTTGGTTCTGTAGAACAGCTCAGAGGCATACTATTTTTATGGCATTCTAGGTACAACATCGTACGTGCAGTTACATTAATTTCATTATTTATTCAATAGCTAAGTATAGTCCATTTCAAATACGAAGGCCTAATGCCACTCGAATCTTTTGTAATTTAATTGGTCCACGCTTAATGACTTTCATATTTTAAAGACAAACGGGTCTTAATCGCGTAAACTTACGTTTAAATTATGTCCTGACGTTTCGGGCATGACGTTACACCCGTGGTCGCAGGCAGGTGGTGAATCTGCCATAAGTCTGACATAATTTAAACGTAAGTTTACGCGATTAAGACCCGTTTGTCTTTTAAAATATGAGTGATAATCGTGAAAGTTTAAATCTTAATGACTTTGTCAAGTGGTATCGGGCCTTCGCATTTGAAATGGACTTTACCTACTTGTGAAACCTACATAAATATATCAAATAGTTAATAACTCGATAAGACATACATTTCCTATAGGTAACCTAATACCTAGGTATTTGTGGTCCTAGCATATCTCGTGTTTGGCAGCGTCTCGCGGTCTTTAAGCGACTGCCCGTCTCTTTTTAAATGTAACGATTAAAAGAGACAAGCAGGCTCAAGTTGCTATCGTGTACCATAAGGTGTGTTCACATTATGCAGATTCTTATTGAACCCGAAGATTGAGATGCAGATTTTTAGCCAAACTGTGAGCATTATTTGATTAAAAATTATAATTTTAAACGCAATTAATTTTCTAAGAAAAGAGTAGTGAGAATCAAAATTAATCGATAATTACCGCTTGACAATGACAGTGAATAACTAAGCAGGACATCGCTGCATCGATCGTTCGAAAGATATAAAATTAAATATACAGTTAATTTAAATATTTGTCAACTCTTAATATTAAAAAAAAAAGGGGTAATAATACACATAACTAACTGTATTATTATTTATTTTCGTAAAAGCCTGGGTCATTGTTACACAAACACACTGTATGCGTAAAGCTGGCTTGCCTCCTGGATAACCTATCTGCGGAAAGTGAAGGCGTCTGACAGCAAAGCACGCCCGTACATTTTTTGTGCCTTTACTTTCCGAACAATCTCTACATACCAAAGTAAATTTTGTCACCCTGTTTGTCCACATATTTTCCGACTTACATTGATTCTTGGCATTAAACTGAAATATGTCCTGAACAGGTAAATTTTCCTTCTTATCTGCCGTGAAGTAAATCGTTTATATTGTTAAAAGAACAACGCCGAAAATATTTTCATTTATTATTTACGAAATACAAGAACGATACATATTTATCGTGCTCACAATATAAGTCTTAATTCAGCTTTGGACTACGTTCATCGTCACCATCAGCCTATTTCAGTCAACTGCAGGACATAGGTCTTTCCTATATCAATATCACGTTTGGAGGTACTTAACTCCTATACCTAATCGCCACACTTTACACGCGGGTTGACGATACCAAGCAGTAGTGTGGCCACTATGATGATGCTGCTGCATCATCAATCTTCAATACATTAATGATTTGTGACATTTCAAACCCTTCTTCGAGGCATTTCGGCGAGGGTATATATTCTTTGTGTATTTATTTATCACAAATGTTTGTTCCTTGGTCATGGCTGTGTAAGTATCTAAGTATCTATACGTATCTATCTATTATATATATCGTCGCCTGGTACCTACAACACAAGCCTTAATTGAGCTTACCGTGGGACTAGGTTGATTTGTGTAAGATGTCCCAAGATATTTATTTATTTATTTATTCGTCGATTCTTACAACATCCACGGGAAGATTTGGTATGGTAACAAATTATTCTTACTGCCGTTACCACGCGGCCAGGACTACGAGTAGGTTGATTCGTATAAAGTTCTCCTATGTCGATATTTTAGTACCGTTACTACTAAATAAAGATTACGCACATTCCTACAGACACTCGCAATTGTATTCAACCGGCCTATTTAAATCCTGTGCCTTCGATTTGCATATCCATTTATAGCATTCCCACTCTAGGGTAAAGGCTGCATTGAACGGTCAAATCAAATCCTAGAGGAGAACATAGTTGGCTAAATATGGATGCATGATTGCCCTCTTGTTTGTATGCTAATTGTATACCATTTGCGAATTGGCCTTGTTCTCAGGTTTAGTCTCTAGAGAGTTATGCTGTTATAATTCATAGGTATGCATGCACTAATGAACGATTGTTGGTAATTGTAACAGAATGTGGTCAGACGGCAATAAGAATACATTTGTCACCACCAAAACTCCTCCGCGGGTGTCTCAAGAGTCGACTAAGCGATTGAAGTGTCACTGACCATTATTTGATAAAAGATTGATGATGGGCAGCAGCGTCATCATAGTGGACACATTACTGCGATCGCCAATCCGCTTACCCAGCGTGGCGATTATAGGTATTTTCATCCTAATGCGTTTAAACGCATAGTTAATAGTCCAGCAGTGGACTATCATAGGCTGATGATGATGAATGTGGTCAGAATTTTTAATATTTCATTTTTTAATATTTCAATAAAGTATTGTCAGTGTTTGAAAAACGGTTAATTTGCTTTCACGTGGATCCGTGCACAGGAAAACTATTAGAAAAAAATATTTCGACACACGAGAGGTTAAGCTATTTCATTTATAAATTTAATATTGACAAATTGTTTGCAAGTTTATGAAAAAAGTGTGCATTTACAATCATTTATTTCCAAATTACCTACGTATATTTAAGGCCTTTACATAGTTTCCATGTTAGCCTACTCCACCGCTGGTGACCATGGCTCGTTCCTAGGAGACATATATCAATATAACGTACCTAGGTACCTAGGACCTAGGTCCTATAGGCTAATTTATTTGTTTTAATTTCCTTTGATTATTTGAGACATTTACGACACCGTCGTGTACTTATATATTTGATAAGAATTCCATTTTCATTCAAAGAATTAATAAGATACTAAAATGGTAAAATATACATTGGGCATTAAATGTTGAGGGCGTAATCCGTGCCCAAAGAGGTATAACGAGGTAATGACAATAAAACCTAATTTCGGGGTGCTACGAGTATGCGGGTAGTTACAGTTAGTGACCCCTCGTATCTTGGTCGGTGAGTCCTTGAGGGATTAAAGGTGTTCATAGTATCATAGTAATGTTGGCGGTCATTTCTTTTGATGGTCAATAATAATTATTTTGAGGAATCGTTTTATACGCACAACAGGGTGTTTTTATCTATTTGCTTTGAATTTAAGGCAAGCTTATATAGGTCAAGTATAATTAATTTCTCTAAGAAACCAATGTAGTAACCACAAAACAGAAAAAACATTTTTGTTCTGTGGTAGTAACTCATACCGTTATTGAGTTATTAAAAAAAATAAGTTTATTGACTGAACAAGTGTCTTCGTCGCACTTATAAGAAAGAGTGTCAGAGAGGGAAAATGACGATAAGCTACTAAGAGTTAGCGATTGGAACTTGGCTAAGCATCCAGAATTCCAGATCAGCTAATAATTCATAACAGGAAGAAGGTGATCTTTCTGAGGATCACTGTTCTTAAGTTCTCGTTTTCGTACTTTGATTGAACATTAATTTTTCACGATAATGATATTATTGATACCTACTATTATTTTTGATATTATTGACATCTACGGATCATACAGACACCACAGTAAGCTCAATTAAGACTTGTGATGTGGGTACCAAGTGACAATATAAAATGATTAATATGTATAAGTAATAGACAGATATTTGTGTAAATACATACTTAGACATTAGACAGCTACGACCAATGAAAAACTATTTGTGATAAATAAATACATAAATAATGCCCTCGCCGGGATTTAAACCCGGAACGTCTAGACTTACATTTACAAAGTAATTTTAATTAAAAATGGATCTTACCTCATTAATTGTAATTCTTGGGCTGTCGCCGTGCGATATGCTAATCGGTTGAATACTTGAATGAGACGATGTTTAAATAATTATTATGAAAATATGGTCAGAGATCAAGAACAAAGATAACATTAATTATTATGATACCTAATTAATGTTATCGCTTCCGTCTAATAGGAAGTAAAAATAATGGACCTTGGATACATTTGCATAATCTAGAAGAACACTATTAAAGACAATGTAAAGGTTTAGGGTTTAAATTCGTGCCAAAGCGTCGTCATCTGATATTATCAAGATGCTTAGCCAAGCTGCCAATCGCTAACGCTTAGTAGCGTATCGTAATTTTCCCTCTCTGTCACTCTTTTATATTACTGCGACAAAAACAGTTAGCTGCCTTTCGTTCACGATTGACGATTCAGTGTTAGCAAAAGTTTTCTGAAGGTATGAATATTCTATTTTTTTCTGATAGCCGTCATCTTAAGGTTCAAAAAAATGCGGCACTTTTAATTTTTGTGTTCTATAATTAATTAACAATCTTTTGAATCGAATGAATGACACGAGTGACATTGACGTTGACAGATGTTTTTTTTTCTATTTCATTGTACTATTTGCGGACGAACGCATTAGGCTCCATCCATCCATAAAACGACACAAATGTCACCACACAGATTTAAAAAAAAAAGAGTCGCATTTTCTTGAACCTTAAGACGACGGCTATCAGGGAGAAATGTAACATTCATACCCTCGGAAAACTTTTCATAGCCAATTGGCAACTTGTCTAAGCATCCTGAGTGGACAAACTGCTCACAAATATCTGAGCGAATAAAACGAAAACATACAAGCAAGGACCACGCATTATAGAAAGGCGGATGTCCAGCGTTAAACTTGACAATTTGATTATTGATTAGCTATTCCTGTTATTAATCTAAAATTACCGACTATTATATTGAAACGCAACGCACTATGACTAACGGAATACTTCCGCGGACATAAGAACCATGACACTTAACTATTAATAGGCCTTATGTCGTTCTAATAATGTTTATGAATGGTCAATTAATCAACAATAGTACTAAGCCATGCGAAAAATTACTCATTAATGTAGCAGCGATTCATTTTAATATTACTCGTTGGTTGCAGTTATTACGCCGTTGACTCGTTCATTACTAAAACACATAATCGAAACACAAATTGTCAAACCGTAAAGTTACATTTACTTATTTAAAAAGCAATTATAAAAAAAATTAGATGTGTTTTTTTATAGTCACACTACTATATATTATAACAGAGAAATTAGTGAATATCTGAGCGTTTCAAGCGCCTAATTTTGGTGGCATAATTTTTGGCGAAGTTTCTAAACGTCTCAATGTTATACTTCGTCATTTGTATAAGGTACCGTGCCTCCTTCAAATGGCAAAGTAGCACATTGTAACGAATAGAAACTTCAGCAAAAAATACCACCAAAACTAGGCGGTTGAAACGCTCAGAATGCTCAGATATTCACCCAAATAATGTCTAGTTCCCCAACGTCCGATGTTGTGAAGACCGAGTGGCCGAGTGGTATAGGCATATATAACCCACGAGTGGCCGAGTGGTATAGGCATAAGCCACGAAATGTGGGATTGGGAAACGTGGGCTCGTTTTCCACCTGGAACATTGGTGAGCTAGGTCATTTCTTTAGTATATAAATATTATGTGTAATGGCATTTGTTTTGAAATTTTACTTCAAATAGGTATTCTAAACGAAGCTTGGGAAATGAACGTGTGCTTATTAATGAAGTTAATTTTGATTATGAAGACGGAAGCTTCCTAATTGTATAAAATTACTTGTCTGAAAGCAATTTCGCATTGCTTAAATTAACGTAGGTACATAATTCGTATTTTCGATATGAGTACCTAGGATAGACAATTTTGTAGGAAGGTTCTAATTGACGCAACTCAGCAGTGAACAGACGAGAAGTTTTCGAAGCTGAGAAAAAATATTATCATATTTTCAAGATAAATGGGTCTTAAACTTAATCGCGTAACTTATGTTTAATTATATCCTGATGTTTCGGGCATGATGTTACACCCATGGTCACTGACAGACTCGAAACGTCAGGATAAAATTAAACGTATGTTTACGCCATTAAGACCCGTTTGTCTTTAAAATATGGGTGGTAATCGTGAAAGTTTAAATCTTTAGTCCTCAATGGCAACTTTGAAAAATTTCCAGTAATTTTGAAAAGGATTTTTCTGCAACTGGTGAATAGCTAACATAACCTAACTTATTTAGGGACTTGGTTCTGTAATTTCAACCCGGCTATTTTCATTTTAAATGAGTTATTTTTTAACCCTAAACTTGGCAGAATTTTAAAAAATCGTGCATTCTAGCCTCCTCGCCGCTGTGTAGAGCAAAAAATTCTGTGTTAAAAAAAATACAAAAAGTGGGTCAAAGACCATGTATCTTTAAGGATACGTTGCCAAGTTAAGGGTTAATGTTGTTTTATTACTTGTAGGAGTACAGGCAGAAAATAATTCATATTTTCGCTTAAAAGAATACTTTTAATACTGCGTAGATATACCTACATAGTCTATAGCAAACAAAGGTTCCGTAGGAAACAAGGAACCCTTATAGTTTCGCCATGTCCATTTGTCCGTCTGTCTGTCCGCAGCATAGCTCAGTGGTCGTTAGTACTATACAAATTTGCAAATTGATACAGGTATACATTTTAATAAAACCGACAGAATAAAAATTATAAAAATTTTTTAGGGTACCTCGCCTATTAGTAAACTGGGGATGACTTTTTTATTTTTCTGTAATCCGAGAATTAAAAAAAAAATCGCGAATAGTCGGCTATGCCTATGTAACTATAGGTAACAATTATCTGTGTAGACTCTAGTATTTGTACCTAGTACTTATAGGCATTTACGTAAATAATTTGTATTATATTATAAAATGTTTTATTTTTAACTCAATTAAACAATTTTTTTCATGTGAACGATATGTAATATAGTGAGGACTAATGTTATTATTACATTAGTCCTCATGTGATGTCACGATGTTTTAAAATTATATCACTTCAAATGTTAAGCTCGTAGTTCGTTGTAAGAGTAGGTATATTTCGAACAAGAAGTCAAGCAATGTGGTATGAAAACACGATTCGGTTTATTGGTCGAAAAGTAAACTTATTCAAGCCATTCCATCAGCCAATTAGAAGCGACTTTTGCTTTCTTAACATGCAAATATAATACAAGAGTTACGATTCCAGCTAAGTACTATTAGGTAATTAATAATACTGGAGATAAGAACCGTAAGTCAAGTTAACACTCTATCTCGGATCGTAAATAACGAGTTATTTGTCGTAATTAGTCATAGCATATCTCTGTACCCTTACTTTAGTTGTCAGCGACAAAGGTTGCTATCGAGTCACAAGCGACAAAAGTTCCCTTCGGCCACGAACGTAACCACATGCTTGTATCTTCGTAACCAGTAACAATTGAAAAATGTTAGCCCGAGTACGAAACCAGTTGCGGTATAATAGCTTTTTTCGAAACCCGCTACAATAATACAACACTAGGATGCTTAGCCAAGTTGCCAATCGCTAACGCTTAGTAGCGTATCGTAGTTTGCCCTCTCTGTCACTCTTTCATATTAGTGCGGCAATGACAGTTAGCTGCCTTTCGTTTACGATTGACGATAAGGCGTTAGCGATTGGCAACTTGTCTAAGCACCTAGGTAGGGTAGATCTAGATAGGTAAGGTAAGATGTTCGAAGGGTAAATCGCCCAGAAATTAAAGCCCTCCCCAGCGAAGCTCCATCGAAAATGTAAAATAATAAAATATTAATTACAAATGACTTTGTGCAAAGTAAAAAACTTTTTCATTCGCAACTGGTTAACATGTATAGATCGCAGTACAATTTATTTCGTAGCATTGTTTCGCTGCATTAGAATTCCGAAAGGGACTTGGTATATTATAGTATGTTACTACATACTTAAAGTTAAATCAAAATATTTTATCACACCAATCATCTATCTCTAAGACCACTGTTGGACATAGGCCTTTCCTATTACATACACATTAGGAGTATCGTACTCTGACCAAACGGGTTGCGACGATCGCAGTAGTAATGTGCCCATTATGATGACGATGCAGCCGCTGATGGTCACACAATGATATCACATAATGATCGTCAACTTATAGGCAAAAATAATAAAAATAGGAATTCGCGATATAAATCATTCTTTTATTGCTCCTTATGTACTTTTTCCTGTTTTTATGTTGTTTAATTCGAACCCAATGGTATAATTACTATTCTAAGTAGCTAACCAACAATTTTCGTTCTCCAGACAAGTTCACTAGTTTAGTAGCTTTGTTTTGTACGTTAAGCTGGACTATTTCACAACTTATCTTATATTGTTACAATGTATTATAGGGAACTTTAGGCCTATATTTCATATTAACTCGTGTATGTATTTTTTGTATATGGCTGTTTGTTTTTCTAAATAAATAAAAAAAAAAAAAAAATATATATATATTTTCTTTTTAATCATGCTGAGCACGTGAGCATACTTGTTTTGGGTAACATTTATACTTAAAACCTGTCTGGATCAGGTGGCTTATGATGGTCCCGTTTTATCTATTTATCGTGCTACGCATCACTTCCGCACTTACATACTTGTTAGAACCTGACGGCAACAACGACAAACGATTAAACACGGTACCATCATAAGCCTACTGATCCTCATTTGTGTTATTATTGTTTATTATATAATGTTGTATCTGTATTGAGCCTAACAAAATTAAAAAAAAAACATAGTAAGGGAATGAATAGTTCAGTCAGGTTCGTGGCCTCCGGGAATGTCTACTGTGCTTCAATATTTACTATTTATAGCCCCTAAAGAGATATTTTAAGTATGTGTAGGTGGGACGTCATTATTTTTCTCTATGAGCAATAAATGTTTCAACAAATATTTTGAAGTAGAAAACCATTGATACAATTGGCTTGTTTCATATAGGAAAATAAATTGTTTCACTTCACAGAAAACCCGTATTTTTATTTTTCGATTTCAGTATTAGAATTCTCAGAAAATGGGAATTGAGGTGGAGTCATTCCGATGTCTCTCAATTATTAAAGAAATGATTTACTTAAAAAATCCTTAAAAACCACAAATTATTATACTGCGGACAAACAGACGGGCAGACGGACATGGCGAAACTATAAGGGTTCTTAGTTTACTATGGAACCCAAATAATCACCAAATTAAAAATTTAAAAAACCGACTTCAACCGGTTTCTCCAAGATTCCCGATTTGTTTCCATCATTGGTTTCCTCAAATCCTACTTTCTGAATGCAAAATCTTGTAAATGAATGAAAATTACCAAAAGCGCCATACATGTACCTATAACTTTTGAAGAGATCCCTCGATTTCTCCAGGATCCCATCATCCGACCCCAACTTGGTGCCAATGGGACCATCTCAGGGTAATACACGTTCGATTACAAAAAGAAATTTTAGAATCGGTTCACTATTCTCGGAGATGTCAGGTAACATACATACAACAAAAAAAAAATTCAGTCGAATTGAGAACCTCCTCCTTTTTTTGAAAAAGGAAACTGTTTTACAATGAACAAAATAATACAATCCAGAAACATGAAAACCATTATTTTCAAAAAAATATTATTATTTTTTGTTTTGTATACTTACGACACTTTTAGGCCCTCTCCACTCGGGCTTACATTAAGATAAGACTGAATTATATGTATTCTTACTTAATTATACTTACCCACGTATAGGTACATAATTGCTTTCGAATTCCTTACCAGACATATCTTAGTTAGATAAAAAAATATCACATTACGTGCCCTGCTCACATAAAAACGCGTAATTATTTATCTGTTCGAGAGTACATAACCTGATGGCTAACCGAGACTAATCGATTTGGGTTTGAATGACCTGTATTTGCTAAATAAATACTTTTAAGTAGGTAATGTATTTTTCATCACACTCGCCGTCTAAGCGCGCCATTGCTTGCGTGCGTAGCGGGAGTAATAGAAAAGTGAAATTCCCTAGGGGGTAATAGAAATGTCAGTACGTCATTTAATAATATTTTGTCTTAAAACTTATTTTTTTGTCGGCAAGTGTGATGAAAAACATTGTATGCATCACGGTCGGTAAGCGGAATACTAACTCGAGTCATAAAGTAACACTCTCGTTGGTATTTCCGTACTTACCTCCCTTGATGCACAATTTACTATTTATATAGCACGAACACTACGAACAGAGCCACGGAGCGTGCCATGCTCGGCATAAAGCTAAAGATGGATGTAGACCAAACGATCGATTTTTTTTATGTGACGAAGGTATTCAACTGAGCTCTCAGCCCACCTGATGGAAAGCAGGAACTGAGGCCCATGGATATAGCGATCAGAAAATCGCCGCTGCCTACCCTGAGGACTTAGGTGGATTGCTTATATCTATGTCAGTAATTACACCAGCTATCTTACCCCCAAACCGAAACACAGCAGTGCAAACACTACTATTTAGCGGCAGGTTAACGCGTAAGACGGTGGTAGCTATCTGCGGACCCTGCATGAGGTCCTACCACCAGCGAATAGAATGAGCAGCGGGGATAGAATGAGCATTAGTTCGTTTGGTCTAAATGCACCTTTAAATATCGAGTTAGGAACACCGAAATTCAACGTCGCACCCGCGTGCGTGATGTTGGGGATACCGTGTTCAAACTCAAGTGCAGCTGGGCGGGACACATTGCTAGGCAACGTGATGGCAGGTGGACCAAAGTTCTGACAGACTGGTGCCCACTTCAGGGAAAAAGAAGCGTCGTTCGTCCTCCAGCTCGATGGGCCGACGATGTTACGAAATTTGTGGATCGCTTCTGGTTAAGATTGTCACAAGACCGGGACGAATGGAGTATGCGAAAAGAGGCCTATGCTTAGCAGTGGGCGCTCACGGGCTGATGATGATTATGACGAAGGTAACATACACTCATACGGCCCGCATGATGGTAACCCTAAACGCACGTGCAATATATTATTGTGTATATGTATGTATATATTGTAGTTGTTTGTATGTTGAATATTTATTTATTTATGTATTCCCGTATTTACATCACCATCTAATTATTGTATTTATTTATTCTAGTATAAGTATCTAAATTGTATTTTCATTTCGTTAATTTCAGTGCACCCACTTTGTTTTTCTCCGTTTGGCCCTATGGTTGACTAGTAGAGAATGCCTTAAGGCATTAAGTCCGCCAATTGTATATTTTTATGAGCAATAAAATTTAAAGTAAATAAATAAATAAGTTAAGTAGTAAGCAATAGTTTAAGCCCTCGTGTGTCGCGAATATTTTTTTCTAATAGTCTCCTCGTCACTGATCAGTGCTTAGACATACGAACTTACGAAGGGTTAACTCATTTTTGCAGAACCTCATACTGTAGTCCCTTGAGAAAATCTCACATACAGACTAAAATAACAAACGAGCTGAAAGCTAAATTATTGTTAATAAAACGATTCCAATAGCCGGTAATTACTTTTACTTTGCGGGCAACTAAAGTAGTCCCAAGACAATTTGTTATTCCCATATTAGTTCTGTTTCTGGTGCACACACAGATACTTCCCCATTGAACTCAGCAATCAGTGTGCGGCAATCAACTTATCATTTATCTTACATTACATTAGCGATAGGCTAAAATCGTCAAAGTCGACATACACTTCACAATTACTGATTTACCAATGTATTGTTCGAATGCATAGAAGATAATATCTATATTTATATTGTCTCATAGATTACGTAAATAAGTTCGATAATAATAGTAGATAGGTAGACAATTAAGTAGTTACTACGGATTGTAAGATCAGGAAATGCATTAAAAAATTACTTAAAGTACTTAATTCTGAAAACATAAAACAAATTATTTATTAACAAAACATTTTATTTATTTATTTATTTATTTTATTTATTTAAGGTTCACCAACGATTGTTGACATCAATACATTCAAAACTTACTAACTAAAACATGTAGGGAGGTATGTCACAACCACTTAAAGGTAAACACCTCAAGCAAAACAATTTAAAGAGAATGTAAACAACTAAAAACTTACTATAACTAAAACTTAGTGTTATAAAAGAAAACTAGGTACTTACTAATTAACATTAATCAGTATTAGTGTACACATTAGTGTTAATACTGATTAATGTTAATTTAAACATTAAACAGTATTAGTACACACATATATATATATATAGATTTACAGTATATATTTCTTGCTACACGGAAATAAATGATGTTTTTTTTTTATATGTTATGTGAATATGTAATATAAATCCAGTATTTTTTCAGACCTCTTTCAAACGCAACATTTACGAACAGCTTTGATATATTTACCGGGTGGGTCGTAGTGAATATCGGCCATGTCAGAACAACTGTTTGCAATTTTAGATAATCTACATATTGGGGAGTTAGTGCCTGATACAGATCTTCTAAGCGGGGCATACAAGGGAGTTATCGGATTACGGGGATAACGAGAAGGAGCACGGAAATTGAGCATTGCCAGTAGTTGAGGACTATCTATTTTATGGTTTATAAGTTTATAGAGAAAGTTGGCATCTAGGATTGTTCGTCGGGTTTCTAATGAATCTATTTTAAAGTATCTCAACTTCTGTTGGTAGGATATCGATCTTTTTGCCACAACTCGGGCATGAAAAGCTAAGTGACGTATGAACCTTTTCTGTATACGTTCCAGCCGCAAGGAGTGTGTAGCGTAATGTGGTCGCCAGACGATACTACAGTACTCTAGAATGCTTCTCACCAGACTATTAAAAAGCAATATTTTCGTGGCGCTGCGTTTAAAAGACCTACCATTCCTAATAACAAATCCCAAGGTCCTAGAGGCCCTCTTGACAATATTTTCTATGTGAGGTACAAATGTTAGTTTATTGTCAAAAATAACTCCAAGATCACGAGTGTGTTCGACTTCAACCAGTTTGCTGTTTTGTATGTAATAATCAGAGAGTATTTTATTGAGCTTGCGGGTGAATTTTATGTGGATACATTTTTTTATGTTCAAGTGCATTAGGTTATGCCTGCACCAATCACTAAGCCTAACGATATCACTTTGCAGTAAAGCGCTATCTTCAGGCGTGGCGACAACACGTAGAAATTTCAAATCATCTGCGTACATATAGACCGTTGAGTGATGAAAGCATTCTGTAATATCGTTAATAAATAGGTTAAAAAGGATAGGACCTAAATGCGAGCCCTGTGGTACACCGGATGTTATACTATGGCAAGAAGACTTGTAGCCATTCATTACGACATAAAAAACTCTTCCGGTTAAATAGGACTGTAACCACTGTAATAAAGAGCCTGATATCCCGTAAACTGATAATTTGTACATTAGTATGGGGTGGGACACTTTATCGAAGGCTTTACTGAAGTCGGTATATATCGCGTCAATTTGTTTACCCGAGTCAACAGCACTAGTTAGAAGCTCTGTAAAGTTAATTAAATTCGTGCATGTTGATCTCGAGCTAACGAAGCCGTGTTGATGATCAGTTAGATATGGTTTAATATGTCTCTGTATGTATGGCGTAACGAGAGATTCCAAGATTTTAGCAAAGCAGGATAGAATCGATATTGGTCTATAGTTTGAAACGGATGTATCGTCGCCTGATTTGAGAATAGGTACAACCTTGGCTATTTTCCAAGCTGTGGGAAAGACTCCTGAGACTAATGACTTGTTAAAAATTAAACATAAGGGCTCAACCAGCTGGGATGCGCAAGAAACAATAAATATCGGAGGAATATCGTCAGGTCCTGCTCCTTTGCTACAATCAATTGCTTTTAACTTAATAAGTAATGTGTCCCTGTCTATAACAAAGGATGCCAAACAGTGACTATTGTCGACCAGTGACTTAAGCAAAGGTGAATCTGTATAGATATCATTAGAGTTAGAGTTAGAGGTATAGTCCGAGGAAAAGTGGGTAGCAAACATGTCGCAGATTGCGGTATTGTCAGTGGTAACTGTTAACCCGTCAGACATAGATGCTGGATAGACACTAGACCCACCACGTTTCACTTTAAGATGCGACCAAAATAGTTTAGGATTTACAGCCAAGTCATCTTCCACCTTAGATATGTAAGCATTGTAGCGAGATATTGCCAGAGAATTGCATCGCTTACTTAATATTTTAAGCTCTATGGCGTCCATTGGATTTTTATATTTTTTAAAACGAACCCTAATTTTATTCTTTTCATTGAGTACCCGTTTTAATTTGCTATCGAACCATGGAGGAAAACGACTGTTCTTCGGTTTAGTAAATGGAACGTGTCTTCTAATCGCCTCTTTGATAATATCTGTGAATGCGCTAAGCATGTCGTCAACATCAGTACGACCAATGAAAATTTCATCCCAATTACAGTCATGGAGGTATTTGCGAATAAGATCGTATTTGGCTTTATAAAAATTTGGTCTTTCATTTACATTATTGTAAGGCAATCTAGGTGTACTGGCAAACGAAATAGTAACCTCAAGCGGGGGATGGAAGGGGTCAATAGTACACAGGGGACTTGCGTTTTGAAATACATTACATGATGAAAATGTAGACATGACTAAATCCAGAATACGTCCCATTTGGTTTTTTATTAAATTGAACTGCTTTAACTTGTTAATGTACATAAAATCAATTAAGATGTCGCTAAACCCTGGCAATATATAACTACTATTATCGTTCACCAGTAGGTCCCAACATATATTTCCAATATTGAAATCCCCAACCAAACAAACGTCGATTTCTTTCTCTTCTATGATGGAGCTACAGTGATCTACAAAGTATTTTAATGTTTTTTTTTGCAAGGGAGGTGGAAGATACACTGCACAGAAAGCCATTTGACGAGTAGAACTTGTATTAAAACTATCAATTGTGATCCACAGATCCTCAAACTTACTCTCCCATTGAGTGATTCGTGTCGAAGTTATCGATTTAAGGACAGCAATTAAGACACCTCCCCCATCTTTACCTTTATGGACAGTGGATTGTTCTCTGTCCCTTCTGTGTACAACATACCTATCGTCAAATAGCTCGCTGCTCTGTATTGAGTCATTAAGCCATGTCTCCGTTAATATTATTATATCATAGTTACAAATGCATAAATTACGATAAAAGAATTCAGTTTTCGTGCGTAAACCTCGAACGTTTTGGTAATATATATTTAATTGGACCTCTTTTAGTATAATTTTGCAAAAATACGTGTTTGTTATTGGTATACTTCACTTTAATAATATTAAGTTAATTTATTTAAACTGTCCAAATTTTTAATGTATACAAATTCACTTTCATCGGTTTTTCTCATGAAGATCTTGCCATTCCGGACCCATACGTATTTATAGCCCTTATCTTTAGCAGCGTGTCTGGTAGCGGCGTGTAACTTCTTATTGGCAGGCGACAAATGTTCGACGACGTAAACTGGGGTTGTCGTATCCGTAAATCCTAGATGGGTGCAGTTTAATTTATCCCGAGGGTTGGCCTTGTTGAAGGTGATTACCGCGGCGAGCAGCTCATCGCGGGCTCTAGGGGATGTCATCTGTGCTACTATAGATCGCGGCCGGTTAGATTCGGTGTTCAGCTTTGCGATACGGGTGCAGTGGGTGATTTTACCGACTATGTCACAGCGTACGGTTTCTGCCATTGTATTAATAATATTATAAATGTTTTCCTTCCTGCTTTCTGGCACGCACTGGATTTCTAAGTTATTAGAACGAGTTTGTTGTTCCAGGGTATTCATATGGTGAGTTAGGTCTGTGACAATCGTCTTCAAGTTCTGGTTTTCTGTCTGTATTTCGGTCATCCTTTTCTTTGTGTCACCCAACTCTCTCTCCATCTCATCGAACTTGGCACTCATGAAATCCATCGACTCTTTCATGTCTCTTATTTCCGTTTTTATTGGTTCCAGTTGATTAGAAATAACTTTTCCTAATGTGGAATTAATTTCTTTCACCGCGGAGCGCAATTCCAGCTTCAAGAGTTCCTGGACTATGGCGCGGACGTCGTCAGCTGTTACCGCCACGGCGGGCGCGGGCGGCGAGTTCAAGGCCGGCCTCTTGTTACCTCTGACAGTTGTTATGTTGCGGACAGGAGTTGAGTCAGGCCTGGCATCTTTTGGAAGCTTCGCTACACATTTTGGACACTTCCAGTTAGTTAAGGCGTCGTCAGACTCCGGTTCGAGGCCTGAGGCCCACACACAGGCTACGTGATATGACGATTCACATTTAACACAGTCCACCAAACGGGTATTTGCTAAGTCTTTATCATCACAACATCCCAACGACATTTTTAGTTTATACTTAGGATTTTTAAAATAAAGTCAGAGCAGCCAAATATACCACCACAATTTCACAGTCACAAGTTAAGGCAAAATAAACCTTCCGTTAACGGATCAAGTCCTCTGCAGTACGTAAAGTTAATTAAGCGGAGTTACCGAGCGTTATCAGGCGCAAGACTGGTTTTTAAACGGAACGTCGTAAGCGCCGCGACGATCCTTGCACTTTTTGCCTTTTATAACCGAGCACTTTTAACTTCGAGTAATGTCTAATGACGGTTGTTTTAATTAAATATTTTAGTGAAATTTTAATAGTTTTTAGCACTAAACTTGTCCATAAAGCAACACAATCACTGATGGCACAACAGAACTGTCTAATATTCGTGTATTTAACTTTCAACTATGATTTAAACATGATACTTTTGTTTATTTGTGACGAGCAAAAATTTTAGCTGTTTACCTCCCGAGGCGCGCGGGGTAGAAAGATTTTGATTTGTACTTTTAGTTTTTCCCCAGTAGTCACACTACTTAATACTATATTTAAAAATTACTTAATTATATTTTGTCTATAGAGCGCAAGACGACAATAAAAATTAAGGACTCGAGCCTTGACATGTTTTTTTCATATTGCTAAACTACAATTGGAAATTCCAAAAATTAAAACATTTCAAATTGGTAAAAATTATATTTTTTATATTTTAAAGACAAACGGGTCTTAATCGCGTAAACTTACGTTTAATTATATCCTGACGTTTCGGACCCGTTTGTCTTTTAAATATGAGTGATAATCGTGAAAGTTTAAATCAATATATGGTAAAAAATAGTTTCTACATTGTTTAGCAATGTGATGAACTGATGACGTAGTGCCGCTATAGATAAGATACCTATTTTTCCTTTTTTGGTATGGAATCCTAATAAGCTAAAAAATTACTACGTACACCGGCACATAACTATGTAATTTATTAAAATTATCCCCTCGTATGCGGTCTGTCTAAAATGATACTACTGTACTCGTATATTAAACCTTCCGTGTGGTGACGGCAGTAAGAATACATTTGTCACCACCCCAACTCCTCCTGCGGGTGTCGTAAGAGTCGACTAAGGGATTAAAGTGTCACTGACCATTCTATAAGATTGATGATGGGCAGCAGCGTCATCATAGTGGACACATTACTGCGATCGCCAATCCAAGCGGATTCCCCAGCGTGGCGATTATGGGCATTTACCTCCTAATGCGTCTATACGCATTGTTAATAGGAGAGGCCTACTTCCAGCAGTGAACTAACATAGGCTGATGATGTGATGTGATTAAACCTTGAAAAAAAAAATCTAATTTCCATTTTAATAGGTGACAGACGACCTGTCGGGTCATCTCTACAGTTGAGGGGCTATATGACTTCTGTCTATCTGACTTCATTTTATGTTCAATCCATTTTACGTAGTCTGTGAATGTAAAGGATAGCTTAACGTACCTCGTGCAGCTTTAGCATGCAACACGTGGCTTTACTAATTAGGGGGGCGAGTAAGTGATTGGCTATAATCAAGGCTATATTGATGGATGAGGAATAGAGAACTTGGGGTAAATGTGAGTTTAGTTCATTTCCTGTGATATAATAAACGCCGGATACGAAAGCTGAAGAAGAAGCCATTAGGAGGATCGATTGCAAAAAAATGTACATAGCAACAATCACGATAGCGTCAATTGTGTTACGAAAGTTAGTCCTACAAATTATGTGGTATACTCTGTCCAAGTAAAAGGGTTGCCCCCCTTTAAAAGATATAGGTATTGTTGATGGCTCATAGAAAATTTGAATTTGTCGCCCTTTTTCAATGCCAAAAGTTGTTACACACAATTTTAATTCTTCGTAACACAAAATAGTACATTTCGATACAAGTGTAAACTCCGCGTGCGTAAATTTCTCTCTTTAAGGCACTTGTTATGAAAAAAGTCGTTCGATACACGTGTAAAAACTTCTTTTTAACTCGGGTGATTGTCGCCCTCGTTTCACTCGGGCTTCAACTTTCAGTTAAACAACTTTTAGTAAAATTTCATTATAGGCCTTTAATTACGTACAATTATTTTGCTATCGATTCAAGAGGTAAATTTTTGACATAGATACCCTTTAGGTGGTTAAAATCCATACAAAAAAAATGTGTATTATTTAGTCAATGCCATTGAATGCTTTTACGGTCTTAGAACTTTTTTTTGTACAGAAATAGCACCATAATAGTACATTACGACACAAGTGCGAAAAACAGGAAATCAGAAACGAGTGGCAATGTTTCAAAACACGACCGAAGGGAGTGTTTTAAATCGACACGAGTTACGAATTTCCTTTTTGCACGTGTCTCGTACGACGTTTTCTAGTACTGATGGCGGCCCTCCGAAGTTTTTAACCTGACGTAAAATGAGCCACTTCTTGCACTAGAGCCTAAAAAAGGCACCATCTGTACTAAAAAACATTTTTTTAAATACACATTCAAGCATACCTACATATTACATTTCTCTTCACTTAGCGCAAATGAATCTATAGGTATTGCTATTTCAAGCTGATTTAAAAAATGTTTAGTAAATGTAAAATAAATACCAAATCAAATCGACATACCGCGGCATTCGAACAGGCAGGCAGGGTATTCGTTTTCCTTGCCTGGGGCCTTCTCACACCAAGTTCCGGTATTCTGAGCCACCCCTTTGTAAAAACAGGTAGCCAGGCTTTGCCCATCAATGAGCATAAAACTAGTTTGAGGAACAATAGCATCTAATTACTTAACGGAGTTAAATTTCTAAAGCATGAAGCACGGCGTTGAGAGATTATATTACAGTAAACTAACCAAGTATCAATTACATTATTAAAAACTATTCCTTGATTCCTGGCCTGCTACCGCGAACATCGAAGTTCGCAAATTTCGGGGATTTCTCTCTGTCACTCTAATGACGCCTTCGTTGGAGTGACAGAGACAAATCCCCGCAATTTGCGAACTTCGATGTTCGCGGTAGCAGGCCTGATTCATTGAAATCCTGATAATCCGGCACTTTGAGTTCGGTACACACAGTATTTCGTGTACACAGTACATTGAAAATTGAAATAGGAATGCAGGTGATCATTTTAAATCGAAATAGGTATATAGATTGTATTGTGTTCTGAATTTTTGTAACAATAACAGTGTTTTCGCATTTGTAACAGCATTGTCGAAAAGTCCATGACATTATTGTCTTCCTTCACCTGTTTGGCCTCTTTTCCAGGCCTTTCTACTTTATTGTCAACAATCATGTCACATCTAGCAATTTAGTTTAATAATATGGTCATGGCAAGCCATAGTCACACGAGGAAAAGCGATCTAGAAATGTAGGTAGCAATTTGCACCTGAGCAAATAAAATCCGTAACATTAACCTACTCACTACTGAGGCCTACCGCGAATGAAGTGTTGCCTCTCTCTCGCACTCGTGAATTCGTACATAAGTGTGACAGGGAGGCAATACTTTGTTCGTGGTACGGTAGGGTCGCTGGCCTGTTAACTATCGCGAAAACCGAAGTTCGTAAATTTCGGGGTTTTTTGTTGAGAGCAAAATCCCCGTGCGAACTTCGTTTTTCGCGGTAGCAGGCCTGACTTAGCTTAATAGAAATTATTTACTATTATACATTATTTTCTATGGAAAACCACCTGACCCGTATTTACTAGTAATAAATGTGAGTGGTTCAGTGAAAACGTACTTTGTCGCTTGCTATAAAAGTGCTTAGACATCAAATTCATACAAAGTTAAAAGCCATGCAATCCCGTCCTTATGGTAAGCGCCAAAGTGGGATGATATGACTAAAACGCTCACAAATTATTATAATTGAAGGTAGCGTCTTGGCGACCATGTAGTTGTAGTACCTAATCACAATAACAATTTGTTATGAGGCCATGACGAATATCACTTGCACCATAATCGTCACGATTATAACCGGTTAGGTATTCATACGGTTTTATATTACTAGGAATGTTTATATTTTCGCCATGTCTGTCTGTCCGTCTGCGGATAGTCTCAGTTAGCAGTACCAATATGTAAATCATGCACGCCCATAAAGTGGTAGAAAGTGTTTTATTAGGGGGTAATGAAACTCTTTCTACCACAACACGGATACCCCCCCCCCCCCCCTACATGTAAAGTGGGGAGTGTTTTTTTTTCATTCCAATCCTAACTAAGGTCGGACCAAGATTCTCGGCCAAGAACTAAGTTGTACTAGTCTCGGTCGGACCTTAACCCTAAACGTGTGATGTATTGTTAGATAAGGTCAGTGCGGGTATGACCGTCTATCAGGAAAGTCCGTCTACCAACTGAGTTTCGACTTCCGACCCTAATTGAACAGTATAAGACGCATATGACGGACTTTCCTTCAAAATAAAATATGTCGGATTTAGCCGCACTGACCTTAGGTAAAAATGAATACGGGATCACTAGGAACATTTTTATTGATAATATTAATATTTTCGTAAATAAACGCTCCGAAAGCAAAAAAAAGGGTGTCCTTTTTGAATCATAACTTTAAGGAATATGAAAGAAATCTCAAGAGAACAACTTTATAAAAACTATCTACGAAAAATGTTTTAAACTTGATTGTTTGAATCGTTTTTGTATAACCACGCAACCCTACACTGAGAATGGCCCGATATGCTCGTGGCATTTATGTTATTTATGAAGATGCAGTATGTGGTAGGTCCAGTATACATTAAAAAAGTTAGACAGTAGACACATTACGCGAGTAGACAGACACTGACGTCATCTTAGACAAATAATACCTACGATTATTCCAGTATCATTGTGATTGCTCTTCTGCCTTCGTTGAAACTAAAAAAATACTACAAACAGCGCAATTAAAATTTATTTACTTTTTTTACGACATCGGCTTTGATATCATGGCCGCCTTGGAATTAAAAGTGTCTGGTTTTAGAAACATGCGTATTTTTCACGGAGATGACATTTACGAGCTTCAAAAGGGATATCTGGATATACACAACAGACTGATCCGGTGCTAAAAGTAGAACTACCATCGTAAGGCACTGGTCTCACCGCGAGCTACTAAGCTATGAACTATCGGCTATAAACACGAACAAAAGATACACACTCCCGTGTAAATAAAAGAGACACGGCGATACTCGCCTGGCGGTGATAGCTGATAGCTGGGCGAGTATCGCCGTATCTCTTTTATTTACACGGAACTGCGTATCTTTTGTTCGTGTTTATAGCCGATAGTTCATAGCTTAGTAGCTCGCGGTGAGACCAGTGCCTATAGGGTACAGTATTCCGTACGCCAGTGGAAAACGAATAAAATGTAAACAAATATGGCTGACTTCCAATAGCATTCGTTGTCTTCGACACATATCGTGTAACACGTTTGCATTTTTACGTTAATTTCCATACTCTTTCCGGATTTCTTCCTTTATTATCGCCAGATAAAGTGTATGGAAAATGGTAACGAAATACGAAAAAAACCATGGGACATTTTTTTCCATTTTTTCCCATTGGGATCGAAAGACCTCGTGATTCTGAGTAGAATTAACCTGAAAACCTACACAAATTCAAAATTATAAACATGGACAAAATAAAAAGAAATGTTACACACGAGCGATGCAAATAAGATAATTTACGCAGTCGCTAGTATTTACGTCTGTGGAAAACTTATAGTAGGGATTCTGTTTTAGGTAACCATTCAGACGAAGCATTGCTAGTCGGGCCAATTATAAACAAGTCAATGTTATACAACTCTACTCTTACTTAGTTAGGTAGGTATTCAATATTCCAATTAAGAGAACCTATATTTGTTTCTTGACATCTACCTTTTAAATTACCAATTACAACTACGTAGGATAGGAAACAATTAAAGGAGAACTATTTACTTTAAAATATTGTATTCACTAAGGGCTCATGCATAAATCATGCGAGGTTTTTTCGGCAACTTTTTAATACCTACAGATATGAGGAGGCCGAACCAAGATGCCATTCAGAAATCTTACCTATACGATAAGCGATAAGTAATAAATGTATGAGAATGACAGATTCCCCTGTGATCCTTTTCAAAATTCCGTTCATACAAAAAAAGACTCCCTCCGACTGATTTATTTTAAGGGTTGAATGTACAAAAAAAAAACATTTTCGAGTAGGGAGGTACTTACCTATGGTCAACCATAAAATTTAAAAAGTGACCACGCTTTTTAAACTATTATTTATTTATTTATTTTGTAAATACAATGGGCTGTGTTTATAAAGTGTAATTAAATAACAGTGGCGTACCATTGTTATTTAATAATACTTTATATATAGGTAAATTTTATGGTACCTCCCTACTCGTATAATCTGGACTACCAGATTATTACCAGACTACCTAACGTAGGTACGTGATAATCGATCATATGAAACTCAAAAACACTAAATACATAATTATATTTATGTTTAATTAAGTTGCATAAACATACGTTTAATTTTAACCTGACGTTTCGAGCATGACGCTACACCCGTGGTCGCAGGCAGGTTAAAATATGAGTGATAATCGTGAAAGTTTAAATCAATATAAATGTACCTACTTGCTTTGGCACTTGCAGTATAAGGGGAAATCAATTACGCAAATGACACTTTAATCTATGTGAAGTAAGGTAGTTTTAAATTCAATTATAGTTTATTTGAATAACTTACCGTTGTTTTCAAAACTGCAATCCGATCAGTGCGATTGTTCCAAGTATTCGTACACAGTTAAATAACTTTTTATTTCTTTATAAACACTTATCACTGCATAGTAAAGTACTGTTAAAATCACAATTCGTATTATGTACCGTGTGGTGTCTGTCATCACATAATTTATTTTAGTTTGGACACTTTTTATTTACGATTTAATATAATTCGCGCCAAAGTGCTAGCCATAAAAACATGCGTTCTGTCCAACGGCATGTGTCACACTGACATTACGAGTAGGAACGAACGGTAGCGCACAATGCGTATGCGCAGCCCACAGAGCAAAAAGGCACAGAAAGTCCACTACTAAAGGTGCGTTTAAACCAAAAGAACTTCGCTGTTCTAGCGCCCGTTCTACGAAATCAACCAATCACGTTTTGTTTACCGATCGAATTTCGTAGAGTGGGAGGTTAGAACAGCGAATGCTCTTTTAGTTTGAACGCACCTTAATACTAATGTTTTGCTTGTAACTTGACCGTAACTATTATTTTGCTGAATTTTCGGTAGGGGTGGATGTGAAGTCAATTATGAAGTATTTGATTTAAATACCTATTTAAATTTAAACGACATTATTAATTAAAAAAAATAAGTAAAAAAAGTTTTAAGTTAAACGGTTTTTATTGCACCAAAAACTAGAAAATAAAAATTAGTTGTAACTAACCGTAGATGCTACTTTCTGTAGATTAGTCACGTGAAACTATTATCACTGTAGTCTTCCCAAGTCGGATGCTGAAAGCCACGTTTAGCATCTATGTCAGTGGATTAAGCGTTACCTAGTCGGAAACTTTTACCAAACTAAAATAAAAACGTGGGGCGTACGCAATTATTATTTCTATGTGCGTTCTTAAATAACTATAGTGACTTAATAATAATTGCGTACGCCCCCACGTTTTTATTTTAGTTTGGTAAAAGTTTCCGACTAGGTAACGCTTAATCCACTGACATAGATGCTAAACGTGGCTTTCAGCATCCGACTTGGGAAGACTACAGTGATAATAGTTTCACGTGACTAATCTACAGAAAGTAGCATCTACGGTTAGTTACAACTAATTTTTATTTTCTAGTTTTTGGTGCAATAAAAACCGTTTAACTTAAAACTTTTTTTACTTATTTTATTTTCATGTTTTTAGTGCAATTGTTAAGTTAATTTCCGATACTAAATATTCTATTCTGACTACTAGAGACTGTTAATGTACTATATCTGTACTCGTATTTATATTAAAGCAAATTTATGTTTCGTTTTTAATTAATGCATG